>QXTE01000056.1:3304710-3437964 GCA_003942145.1 Platysternon megacephalum | reverse complement strand
CCGGGGGGGGGGGGCAGTCAGGAAGGAGGGGGGGTTGGATGGGGCAGCAGGGGGCAATCAGGGGCGGGGGGCAGATAGGGGGGTGGGAGCCAGGCCATGCCCCCCTCCTCTAACCGGCCCTCCATACAATTTCCAAAACTCGATGCAGCCCTCAGGCCAAAAAGCTTGCCCGCCCTGCTCTAGGTGCTTCCATAATACAACCAACAATGTATATTTTGAACTAGTGTAGGAGAAGAGAATCAGACACTACATTTATATATTTACAGTTTCTCTCGATTTTACTAGTATATAGTTTGAAATTAAATTTATTACTAACACATATGGTCTACTTTCCTATATTTTTTAAATTAGAGAAACACAGCCAGGCAGTTAAATCCAAAATTGAGAAGTTTTTTTTTTAAATTCTGCATAACTACATTAATAGAGTCAAGTATCAGAGGGGTAGCCGTGTTAGTCTGGATCTGTAAAAAGCAACAGAGAGTCCTGTGGCACCTTTAAGACTAACAGATGTATTGGAGCATAAGCATCTGACGAAGTGGGTATTCACCCACGAAAGCTTATGCTCCAATACATCTGTTAGTCTTAAAGGTGCCACAGGACTCTCTGTTGCATTAATAGAAGTTTATCATGTATAAAATTAACCCAGTTAAAATAGTTTGTTTGAATATAACCATTTCCTAACAGCATTCATAGGCATAACCAGGGAGGGAGGAGGGGAACATGTTTTCCTCCATCCCAACTTTGTGACCCTACTGGAGATTCCCCTGCCAAAAAAAAAAAAAAATTGTTCTCTGTTGAGAAGGTAGGCTTGTTATTAGGCAGTCTCCCATTCTAATTTGTCCGATGACCCTCAAACTGGCCAAGTCTCATATTGCAGTACTTCCTGAGCGACCAAATGGAAATGTTTTTCTAGAAGTCCTGCCTTATGCTATATGATTGACCAGAAACCTAAGGGTTGGGGAAGGTAGTAAGAACCACAAGCTAAAATGAGCAGCAAAGTAAGCTCCCTGGACATGAAAGAAAGGGATGTGTTTACACACACACAAAATACATTTGAACCATCAAATCACATCTAAAATGAATAACCATTTAAACATACATCTGTAGCCCATGTCTTTTCTTTCATTACCTGTCACCTTTCAATTTATGTAAATTTAAAACATAATAATCAATAAAGTGTATGGGCTTTAAAATAATTATTGGACTGTCCCACAGAACAAAACAATTCCTCCAAACCACAAGCTTGGTGGTTCATAATGAAGACACGCCCTGTAGCAAAACTTCAGGATTTAAGTGTCACAGCATCTTGGACGCTAGCCAAGAACTGGGTTTCTGAAACCAACAGTAATCTTGGCCAAATCAACACTTTTGGGTAGGATCTCTTGTAAGATATTAGAAACAAGGACAAGTAACCTAACTGGGAATATGAGGGAGTTGCTTTATGCTCTGGAATATCATTTATGCTACGGATATCACAGATTCATAGGACTGGGGTAGTTGCAGGACAGTGATATGGGAAAAGATCAAAGAGCCGGGTATGGTGGTAAAATCATGGGGTAATAGTAGCCTCAAAAAACATTAACACCTGTGGTATATATTGTCCCTCCTAACTTATTCTGCATGGTCCATGTCACTGTTTGGAATCCAAAACACAGCAGCACTGTGCAAGGGCACGACTAACAGAAAATGATTATGTTTGATGTGAGTGAAATGCAAAGAGTGAACAAACAGTATAAATGATAAACACTTAATTTTTTTAAATTTTTCATTTTCAATAATCCAAGGTATTATCAGTTCACCACATAAGTGTATTTTATATATAAATATAAAAAACTTTCAACCTGACAGTGTTCCTTCTAGTAAATAACCATCTCCATGTATTTATTCTGGTAAACAGGCATTTTGGTCCAGATCCTCAAAGGTTTTTAAGGCACCTAACTCAGTGGGAGTTAGGCTGCTAAATATTTTCTCAAGTGTTAGGTGGAGGGTACGTTACAGGTCTGTCTCATCTTACGCTGGGGTTACGTTCCGCGGTCAGCGCCTAAAGCGAAAACCGCGTATAGTCAAAATTACATTGGTGTAATGGAGGGCAGAATCGCCCGCCCTACAGAAACAGTATTTAAATTGTTATTTTTCTCTTTTTTTTGTTTGTTTTTTTCTTGTTTTTGCCGACCGCATAAAGCTGAAATCGCACATGTTAAATGCGCCTAAGATGCGACAGACCTGTACAAAGAAAGATAAATTACCAGGATTGTTCAAGGTAGTTAAATACAGAAGTACAGTACAATAATTCTTAATGTAAAACATAAGACTGCAAATCCTCAGGATTATATAAAGCAGCACAAAGTTAAACCCTGATTAGATAAATCATGTAAAAATTAAAAAAACAATTAACATGGATATATTTTAATAAAGTGAGTATTCTTTCATCTTTCAAAGAAAAATGTTTTTTAAAACAATGGCTAAAATATGAACGGACTCCATTCCTAAGACCTGTTAAGAAGTATATTTCTAAAAATGAAAACACTCAAAAAATTTTGTTTAGTAACATACCAGGGTTGATTTTAAACATAATTTTCTTGGTTTTCGGTTTGCATACACCAGTAAAACTTAAATGTATTTGATGAAAGGGTTTGATCTTCAAAGACTGTAAGTTATCTTCCTCTGCCACTGAACCGAAAATATCTACGACTTGCTTCACTTTAAAGGTTCCTGCTTGACGTGGAGCAAATGAAAACATCACATCCTAAAAAAAAAAAAAAAAAAAAAAAAATGAACATTGCTATGAAACATTTTATTAAAAATAAAGCAGAGAGATATTATGTAGACTCTTCTTTATTACAAATTAGTTACATCATACTGATTCAAATTTATTTTAAGGGTACTACTTGCTTTTTCATAGTACTAATTATTACATGTAATTGAGCAAATTAAAAAGTATAGAACTGTTAGGCATTAACAGAATTTTATAAGCTCAATTCTGTAGAATAATATAGTTACACATCTTCCACGGTGCCCTGAATTTATCTGTTCATAGAAGTTATACTTATATATTTGTTCTAACTGTACATGCTTTTGTGCTCCATAAAGGAAAAGAGCTAAAATATGTGATTTAATGAAACAATTAAACCTAAGGCCTTATCCTGCAAAGATTTAGGTACATGAGCAATTTTACTTAAGTATCTATGTCTTTGCAGGATGAAGGCCATAGTCACTACAAAATGTACTTTCCCATCCCTCTCCATTTGAAAATTGATAGTATTTGGTGCTTGACAGAGTGACAGAGTCCACTGTATGGTTCTATATTGACAAATTATGAGCTTGGCTCATATAAAAGGAAATGTGGAACCTCTCCTTAAGTGAATCTAGTATTCACCACTGAAAATATGCAAACAAAACAATTTACAGTTCTAACGAACTATTGTAAACCATAATGGTGTCCTCATCTTTCCAACCAAGTATCTATTTACTGGGAAAAGATGAATATTTACATTACCTTTGTACATTTTTCTTTTACTTTCCCTTTTTCGGGACAAATATTAAAATGCGCTATCTTGTGGAAGTTGAATGTTACTGGAAGTGACTCAGATTCATTTTTGAGAGTGCACATAATCTCTGTGTGTTCACCCATGAAACAGTCCATAAAATTAACAAATGGTCCTGGACTGAAAGTTAACATGACAGGAAGCCCTGAACCTGTCAAAGCTAACTCCACATGATGAGGATGAGTCTCTGCACAAGAGAGTAAGAAACAAGTATAAAATACGATATTGAATTAAAAAGACATGACACAGTTTTAGAGACTCTTACAACCACAGAATATGTAAAATTATGGTTTCTTTTCTAATACTGTGTTTCAGAATTTTAATATAATTGGCCACAAACTTAATGCAAGATGTACATGCTTATTTATATAGGCTAAACACATCATTTAAAACCCTCTTGGTTTATTAAAATTGGAAAAACAATCATTTTGATCTAACCATAAACTTTGGTGATTTACAAATCTATTTTTTAAAAATTAGTTAAACCTACAAGTAAATACTAAATTCTTGCAGCCAAAAAGGTGCATTCATGACATAAATGATTCTAAATTTATTTTCCCCTTCCCCTCCACCCCCAAATTAGAAACTTCAAAGTCAAGGCTGCCCTTTTCCTCACTATTTGAAGCATTCAGCACCAGTTCTCTTAATGTACATGTGCAGGTCCCCACAACACATATACAGGTCCCCTTTAAAATTACTAATCTGACGTGGAAAAATTAAAAAACTTCAAAGTTTTCCACACGTAAACTATATATTTCTGATAACATACCTTTGATTGGTATGCTGACACCATTCAGAGCCTGCAGAAAGCTATCTTTACTTCCTACGGCCTCAAACCTCAAAAACAGTGCATAATCTTGTCTTGGTGGAAATTCAGTAAGTCCAATGTCTCTTTTAAACTGCCTGTAAAATTCACAATCTTTAAATACCATACATATTATTAATCAATGGTAATTTTTCATCAGTTCATTTGATTTCTACAATCCTGTTACAGCTCAGACAAATGAGACTTTAAAATTGAACACAGTACTGAAACGGATGGAACTACTCAGATATAGTAGTCTGTAGCTCCCACGTCCCAAAAGCAGCAGAGGGTATAGCCACATCAGCTCTAATGACATACATACACAAGTATACAAAGAAGCCCTGTAGCTGCCCTATATAAACCTGGTGGTGATGTTTCTGTTCTTTCAGACCACCAAGTTGACATTATTCTAGTGACATTCAAGTTAAAGGAAGTTACCAAACTTGAAAACAGTGGGAGTCTCACAGCCATTTCTGCATATTCAACCGGGGGGAGGGGGGAGGAGAAATCAGTTCCTCTGGAGAATTTAATACCCTTCTTGTTGCCCAGAAACATGGGGGGAAAATGTTATCCAACTTTCTGGCTGCTGAAGTAAATCTTAGTGAATTATTAACTACTTTACAGCTAGGTAGGTCTTTTTTCTATTCTTGTCACTAGTGTCAGGATGAGACGTTACTATGGAACGTGTACATACATGCTGACATGCACAGACCAAGTGTATAAAACACCAGATCATCAACTGCTGTAGTGCGCTGCATTTGCAATGGGAAATGTAGCAGGAACTGCTAACTTGAAGGTGATGAACTATCCTAATTCAAGAGATTTCCCCCACACACAATTTTTCATCCAGGAAATGTTCTTATAACTGATGTAACTCAGCTGTCAAAGCCTCTCAGCAAAACTTCTAGCCAGCAAGAAGAGTTTAAAAATTATTTTTGAACAGTAAATCAAACCTCCTTGCCTGGATTGATCTGTGATTACTTTGGAGGATGAATTAAAAGGAAATTTGTAGATTTAATCTGGGGAAAATGTATACATCTTTATTTATCAAACAAAAATGTATTATTTTAATTTACTTTTAACTCTGTATATAAGAAATAAGGTTTCTAATTTATTTTAAACTGTCCATAAGCAGCAAACTAGCATTGATCTGTGCACATTGAGAGGAAATAATTTGAGACATCAGGGTTAATTTAATACATCTAACACAGCTACAAATAGATTTGCCTGCACTTATTAATTATATCTTTTATTGTGTCAGGCTCTTAAGGTTGCACTGTGTACTTACTTTGGACTAAAGCACAGTGTAACCACAGTTTTCTGATAAGGTAGCAAGGTTCCTTGGTTGGGAATGCAGGAGATCAAAGTTGAAACATCTAGTTCTTTGGTTCTATTTATGAAGCTCAATTCTTGTAAAACAGCATCAGTACTCCTCTGAAGATGTGTGCCCTGTAAGACAACACCGAAATGTGAAATATAGTTATGTCAGTCAATTTCCCCTTTTTGTGTGGATCTTTCACACAGCAACAAGAGACAGAAGCAAAAAAGGTTTAAGAAGCAAGAAAATATAACACTACCACCTATCTCTCAATTTATACTGTAAAACCCACAAAGATTAGCAGGGAGATATGAAATTGACTCTTTTTAAAAAAGTTGACTTGATTTCTTGCTGGTATGAACACTTTACTCTCAAAGAAACCTATAATGATAGTCCTGCTGTTGGACAGATCTTTCAGCAACTGTACTGACTGAAAGAAGAGCATCGTAAGGGACACTAATAGAGGGAGGCTGTAAAAAAAATAACCACCACCATTGAGAATCAAAAGCAGTCATCAAAACATCTTTGCACTGAAATTTTAAAAAATTCAACATTGTTTCCTTACCATCTCTCCTCCAACAGCATCGTCCTCCAGCACTGCCACCCAGTTCATCGTCTCTGGGCTTTTATTGTACAGAACCACTTGTTCAGTATTTGAAGTTCCAAAATAGACAGATCCAAAATGAATACATTCTAGTGTGTTTTCATGAGACACACCTAATAATTCAAGAACCTGTTCAACTACATGAGCTTCTATCCTTAAGTTTGTGATACCACGACCTTGCAATTCCACTCTGTTGGGAAGAGTAACAGAGAAAAAAATAGATGTACACATCTAAAATTCATACAAGAATAATCTATGAATTTTATTGGAGCTTTAGTTTGTTTACTATATGCCTTTGGTTTAGTCAACTATATCAGAGAATTTAAACTAACCACACTGGCACAAAAATAAACATATTCTACAGTACAAAGAGATTATGTACCATTATAAGTTGTGTTCTCTGAGTGTGTTGTCTCTGCAGAGTCATGGTGGAAGAATCACACATGGGGCACTGGGGGCTTTTTGAGCAGTACTGGCAGTTAGGAGGTGGGTGGCAACCATATCCTTACATTCTACTCCCTTCAGAGTGGTAGCCGTGTTAGTTTGTATCAGCAAAAAGAACGAGGAGCACTTGTGGCACCTTAGAGACTAACACATTTATTTGGGCATAAGCTTTCGTGAGCTAAAACCCACTTCATCTGAGCATATAAAAACCTAGCTCAGTCTAAAAATCTCTCAATTGCCCTGTAACTAGAGAAGCCAGACTCCCCTGTTGCTGGATCTGAAGATTTTAAACCCTTCAATAATTGAACCCTCTTAGATGGATCATCTCTAGGAGTCCTCTGCTTTTGACATCCTTTAACAGGATAGGACTTGTCAGATGATCCTGGCTTCAGTGCCAAGGAATGTGATAAACTCATTTACTTGGGCCAGAAAACTGCCTCCTCAAGAGAGCTTTTCCTGGACTCTTGAACTAACAGAAGAATTTATAATCAATTGCTCCTGTCCTTCAAGCTCTTGAAGAGAAAAGGCTTTGCATGTTGTACAACCCTTCAAAGCAGTGGAGAAGCATCATGCCTATTAACAATAACATTTGCCTGAATAAATGCAGCACTATTTGTCCCAGTTCCACCATGGTAGGTAAGACCCACAATTTGAAGTCAGAAAAAAGAAAAACAAGATTTTTTGGCTAATTAGATTCCTTGTACTAATCAAGTCCTAACTTTAAATAACTTTTTAAAACTCTTTACAAAAGGAAAGAGCTATTATGGTTGCATTTAAAAATATTTATATTTTGAAAGATTCTACTGACCTGAGAGAGACTCAGTGTACTTGAAGTGGGAATACCAATGGAACCTGTAATGTCTCTCAAATCTGTAAAGGTTTTTTTAAAATACACCCTCTAACTATTCCACCAAAAGAGAAAGGACAAGATTCCCCAAATCACATCAACTGGCAGAGAGACAGGAACCAACAGTGCAAGAGTATGCACACCCTTGGTCAGAAGAATGTTGAGCTCAAGAGACATGCATCCACTGCCTGTCAATACTGTTTTAGTGTTGCCAGGCACACAATTCCTACAGCATTGCTCTATGGAGCTAATATCATCAGCAAAACTATTTAATGAAACAAAGCTTTGGACAATTGGGGGCAGCAACTGATGTCAGGTAACTTAACTTCTTCTTGTCACATTGTGGTTCCAGTTATTCAGTATTTGCATAAATATAGCTGTACTGAAGAGATTTTTAGAAATAATACAGGATATTAAAAAATCATCCAAAACAAGCAGACTTTATGCAGTCACATTTTGCACTTACTTTGCCACTTCCCTAATGACTCTGGGTATATCTGTACAGATATCCACTTTAACCAACTGTAATGTTTTGGGTTCCACCACTCCACTGGTAGGTACTATGTTAACAGGGACACTTCTGTTGTAGTCTATTTTAAATGTACCTAAGACGAATATAATATTGTATGTTACATATGACATTTAAATGGAAGATTATCTAGCATTCAACACTTAGAATAAACTAAACACAGTAAAGTTTCATAAATAGTACATAAAATAAAGTAACTTATAAAAATAAAATTATGGTATCGTAACACATATATTGCAAAAAATCCTAATCTAACATTTAAGATTTGTGTTTTTCTGGCTTTCCTCAAACATCAGATGCCCACATACAATGCCATTGTGCAAAGTTATTGTTGTAATAGACAATGTAATTACATTCAGAACCCAACTGATTGTATCATAAAACAGTTGCTAGTAACACTTTGTATGTCCGGCAAATTTGAGACATAGCTTTATGTAGCTATAGTAGCCAAATGTTTAAGAGCTTAACCAAAGAGAAGTCTATTGTCTCTTCCGTGCAATTGACAACTGCGTATGTCTGCAGTGTAGTGCACCACAAATGAGAAAAATCGAAGCACAAGTGTAGGATACATTTTTTTAAAATTAAACAAACAACAATTTGAACAACAAAATAGATAAATGGATGTATTCCACATGTGGCAGCATATTACCTGCTGACAACCAAGAAGTATCAATAAACTATTAAAACTGCTGTTATATAAAGCCATGTACTGTAGTTGCCACAGGAGCTTCCACATCAAATGGTCTAGATAACACATAGTCCTGCCATGAGTGCAGGGAACTGGACAAGATGACCTCTTGAGGTTCCTTCCAGTCCTGCAATTCTATGATATTTAACAAGATGCAGAATCAAAATAAAGCTTGAGTAATCAAGTTTTATGTTGATTAACAGCATGGCGTCAAGACACATGTAACCTACTCCCTCATTCAGAGGCCAGGATGCAGCCCCTCTCCTGCTGACATTGGAGTTGTGTCTGGATACTGCCCCTCAACATTACTTGCAGGGAGTATTAGGTCCACTGGGCCCACATAATCATGGATTCAGCGGTCCATCCCTTGTCTGCCCTCAATACTATCCTTTGCACCAGCATATACAAAGCCACCTCCATATACCCAATCCTGCATCAGCAGCCCATCCTGCATCATAGGGCTTAAATGGTGAAGGCGGCTATATAGGGTTCTTCTGCACCAGGCTCACCTTCACTCCAGGTGAATTATACATATGCTTAAAACAGGTAAAGGATCAGTACTTCTCACACAACTACTTCTGTTCTAGGAGATAAATGATCATTTATTAGTAATGGCTGATTTCAAAAACCACACATTACACATCAAGTTCCAACCTCGTAGAAGAAATAAAAAAAAAAAAATATGAAATCTGTGTACACTCAAAATGTCCTGTGAACAGCTGCTAGCACTAAACATTCTACTTAGTAATGATGCTAACAGGAAAGGAAGACACTAACATCAATATTTTCTCCCCTAAAGAGTATTTGTCAAAGTTGTAGTGAGAAGTATAAAGGAAAGGCTATTTACCCCTAATTGGAAGTTAGGTCAGCCAAAAAAAAGGATAAGTAAAACAGCTAAGCAATTTACAGCAGTGGTAGATTTCCCACTTTAGAAGACTAAAATGCTGCAGAGACATCTCTACAAAAACACAGAGCCAAATACAAATTTCAGTAGACGCTTAGAACAAGTTGAATATGCCTGTCACAAAGCATTTTTGTTATATAATATAACAAACTGCTTTGTATAATAGAAGATTTATACTGTTCCATAGATCACCACTGACTTTTTTCTCCCCATAGAGTTGAGCATTAGATTCTAGGGAAAACAGAAGATTATAACTGAAACTTTTCACAAAACAAGCAGTATATACAAATATTTTTGTTCTTTGTTAATACCTTTCCTTTTATACTTTATATATATAATTTATGTCTATATTATATATACACATGCATACACACGTATCATCTAACATCTGGCATAAAAAGCTAAGACAAAAAAATTCTAAAATTACTAAAGTGTGCAACAGTTTTGATACCTTATAGCAAAAAAGATTTTTTATAACACAAACAAAATCTGAGCACTAGTGCTTAGTAGATGTTTGCATGTATGTGAACATGGCTGCCTCACAAATCTCCTGTAGATGTATCAAAAGTTTTCAGCCACAGCAAGCTTCCCTCATCCCAAACAGGGTGTTGATGTGATCCTTGAGTTGTAGGCCTGCCAGATTTTAAACAATGAGACCTGCAATTAAATAGCCATTCTCATATGGCTCTCTTGGCAACAACATTCCCTGTTATTCAACAAAAAACAGGTGAATTTTAATCCATATCAAATAAACATCTATAGAAAATTTGACACTGCTATGAAGAACAGCTTCACCAGGATGGGCTTACAGGCATGGGATAAAATGATGGTAGGATGATTAACTAAACTTGAATTTTGAAGGAAGAAATTTGGAAGGAGTTTAATATACATACTCATATCATCACCTTATCCTTAAAAAAAGGGAATATAAAAGTGGATCGTTCACTGGAGCCTGAAAGTTATTCATTTTATGAGCTAAAGTTACTGCCATAAAAAAAATGACCTTCTACGTAAGAAACTTGAGCTCAAAAGGAGATTCCATCAGCTTAGTAAGGGCCACCTTAGTATGCTACAAACCAGGGAGTTTTTAGTGAGCATTTCTAAATGTATTAAGTCACACATGACCAAGGGCCAGAGAAAGATTACATGCCTTAAGTTTGTTCCCTGAAACCCAGAATAGATGCCAAACGATTTCTGGAAGAAAATGCCTATAACCCTGACAAGTGAAAAATGTAGTCAAATAATTTATATGTAGGCTTGGAAGGATTAGATTTGTATTGGTAAGTGTTGGTGAATGTCAATTTCACTGTGCACACAAAAACTAATAAAAATGTACAGATAGTCAAAGAAAGAAAAATGTTGCTTATTAGAGGTTGATATAAGGACATTTACTTTGTATATTTTAACATGTGATGTTGACAAATTTGTTTTAACAGTTATAAAGCTTTAACTTTTTGAATCTCAACTACTACTATCATTAAATAATTATCTGACACACACACCCAGACTTAGCCCCACGTAATTTCCCTTAACTGTGAAAATTTAAACTGATAAAAGTTGAAAAAAAGCTTAAAAATAAATATCTATATTATGTGTCCAAATTATAAAAAAATAAATAAATAAATAAAAATTCAATTCTGCCAAGCCTATTTATATGGGATCACTTAAACGATTCCACACAAGCCTTTTCATACCAGATCAGAATTTTCTCCTGAAGGGTGTATACACTTAAGAAGGTTCCTTCCAAGAAGCTGAGGGACTTGAGACACCTGCTCAGAAACACCACACTTCTCAATTTGTGAGATCTCAAGAGCTATGCTGACCAGTTGAAAGCTCTCTAGTTGGAACAGACAGTTGCCCTACTTATTCTGTGATAACAGGCATGACCTGTCCCTCATCCGGATGGATTTTGCAACTGCAATTCCTATCAAGTTTTAGAGCAACATGTCTTGCCAATGGGAAAGTATTGGGATCACAGACTTCAGTAAAGGTAATAAAAGCAGTTATATGTGAGCTATTCCGCCTAATGAAAGGAGACGACATCTAGTGATTTCTAATGCAGTCCCTCAGGGCATGCCTACGCTACAATCTAAATTGACCTATGTTAGCTTGACTTACAGCCACCACAGTAATTACTGACATGACTGCTGTCTACACACTAACCTCCTTGGGTCGATGGTGCACATCCTCACCAGGAGTGCTTCCACTGACTGAAGAGGGGCAGTGTGGAGGGTTGAGAGGTACGACTCAGCTCTGCGCAGATCTCCCCAGGGAGCCCAGCTGCCCCCCAGGGAGCCCAGCTGCCCCCCAGGGAGCCCAGCTGCCCCCCAGGCTTCTTGCCTCCCTGCTCCCAGCCAGAAGGCAGCCATCTAGGGCTTCTTACCTCCAGCAGGGAGATCCACGCCCGGAGTCTGGTCAGCTGCCATGCTCCCAGCAGGAAGCGTGGAGCCGGGCTTCCAGTGTGGAGTGGGGAGTCCGAGCGGCAGCCCAAGCTGGGAGCCTGGGTGGCAGCCAAGCTTGGAGCAGAGACCCAGCAGGAGCCTGGCTGGAGAGTTGGGCTTTCTTGTCAATTTTGTGGCTCCATGAAATTGACAAGACAGCCAACAGCGAATGTAAGTAACGCAGTGTCTTCGCAGACACTGCGTCACCCTAACTACAACGCCATAAGCCCTATGCCTCTCGTAAGGTGGAGTTATTATGTTAGTGTAGCAGGGGACATACATCGGTAGGACAAGGCTGTAGCGACTACATTGACATAATTAGGTCAACGTAAGCTGCCTTACATCGACCTAATTGTGTAATGTAGACCAGGCCTCAGCCTAGACTCAAGAATAGAACACTACTACAAATGTATTTTTGAATAATCAGAAGTCTTACAGCTGCCAGAAGTTTTACATGAGCTCTCCTTCTCTGAGCAGTTCCACAACAACTCACTACTGAGCTTAAGGGTCTGGGGGGACTTTTACAAAACCAGCAATTGTGCACTCACAGTCCTGTTCAAATCAAAGCCTTATTTTCTCCTGCATAAGATCTTAAATTCCTTTATGGCTGAAGTGTTAACTTGCACAAAAACTACATTTTCAAAGAAAAATAAAACCTTTTGGTAATTTACTGCATAGTGACATTTACCTGGAGATGATCCATGGTTAGTAATACTAATCTCTTTACTAATTACTTTACTGTTTGCAATCACTGTGCCAAAATTAATCTCCGGCTCAATTTCCAGAAAACAGCATGGAATTAATCTGCAGAGAAAAGATATTTTAATTATTTTTTTCCCAGAACTTCAAGCTATTTTGTGGTTTTTAAAAGGAATATATTTGAACAATGCATTGGGGGGGAAAAAACTGCTTTCCTCCTAATTCCATTAACACAATTATTTATGCAATTCACTTCAGCGGTATTATGAATACATGGAAGACATAAAAATGCCTACTTATTAAACTGCTAATCTGTTTATTTATTTTTAAATTACTGTAACTTTAAAACAATTTAATTCCAGTCAATGAGCTGAAATGGAATGCAACTATATATTATGTTTCAATTCCTATGTTATGGCACAAAACCCCAATATAAATTCTCAGAAAAGCTTTCACTCATTTTGGGTTAATTCCAGCATAAAATTGACTAAAATGACTAAGATAAACATACACCACATTTCAATAGTAGCTAACCAAACTAATATTTATCCAGATGTTCACACCCTAGTGCAACAAAACTTATGGCACTCAGTGTTCTTTATTTAAGAGCATGTATCATGTAGTTTCAACATTAGTCGTAATAAAAGATTCTGGTGAAATCGAGTTAAAGCTATTTGTTTTGCCAAGAGGCCTCAATCAAGATCAGGGCTCCATTGAACTAGGCAGTGCACCAACCCTGACCCAAAGAGCTTTCAGTTTAAGGTTCCAAATCCTTGAATGGATTACGTGCAGGCAGACTGCTGCATTCAACAGCAAACTATCCCAAGGTGAAGGAAAAATAAGAAAAATAGTAAGAGGCCAAAAGACTCCTAATTGAGCCATATAATGACCTAAATATCAAAAAGGAACCCTACAAAAAGTGGAAATGTGGACAAATTGCTAAGAATGAGTACAAAAGAATAGCACAAGCATGTAGGAACAAAATAAGAAAGGTTAAGGCACAAAATGAGTTACACCAGGGGTCGGCAACCTCTGGCATGTGGCTCGCCAGCGTAAGCACCCTGGCAGGCCAGGCCAGTTTGTTTACCTGCCGCGTCCGCAGGTTCGGCGGTTCGCCGCTCCAGGCCAATGGGGGCTGCGGGAAGAGGCATGGGCCGAGGGATGTGCTGGATGTAACCCGAGTTACACCTAGCAAGGGACATAAAAGGCAAGAAGAAGAAGTTCTTTAGATATATTAGGAACAAGAGAAAGACAAAGGAAACTTAGGTCCTCTACTTAATGAAGGAGAGCCAGGGGTGAAAGTAAGATAAAATACTTACCAGTATGGGGGCCCAGCTCCAGGCCCCTGGAAGGGGTGGAGCCTCAGGCTGAAGGGGCAACCAGCCCTTCCATGCTGCCCAGCCCACACCACCCAGGGCTCCGGCTGCTGCCATGGTAGCAGCGACTGGGAGCCCTGGGCCCTTTTAAATTGCCAGGCCCCAGTGCAGCTGACCCTTTTGCCTCCGCCATCCGCAGCCCTGGGGGGAGAGGGGAGGGGCAGTTACCTTAAAATGTTGCCGCAGCAGCGCTTTAACGTGGACTGTGTACAGGCCGGTACCGGTGGCCACTTCTTACTGGTACGCTGTACCGGCCCACTTTCACCTCTGAGGAGAGCTAATAATATCAAGAAAGCTGAGGTGTTTAAGGTCTATTTTGCTTCAGTCTTCACTAAAAAAGTTAATGGCGACCAGATACTTAACACAATTAATATTAACAACAAGAGGGAAGGAATGCAAGACAAAATAGGAAAAGAACAGTTTAAAGAATATTTAGTTAAATTAGATGTATTCAAGTTGGCAGGGCTTAATGAAATTCATCCTACAGTACTTAAAGTACTAGCTGAATCAATCTCAGAACTGTTAGCAATGATCTTTGAGAACTCTTGGAAGACAGGTGAAGTCCCAGAAGAATGGAAAAGGGCAAACATAGTACCTTTCTTTAAAAAGGAGAGCAAAGAGGACCTGGGGAATTATAGATCAGTCAGCCTAATTTAAGTACCTGGAAAGATACTGGAACAATTTATTAAACAATCCATTTGTAAGTACCTGGAGGATAACAGGTTAAGACAGAACAGCCATGCACCACAAAAGGTCCTGATAGGCCTTGAAATCCTATGGTATTAGAGGAGAGGAAGAGCCAGGCACTGCTGAATTGCTGGCTCCCATTCCTGGAGTGGTGGAGCTGGAAGGGGAAGCTCCATAGGCTCCACACAGGGAAGGCTCATTGATGCCTGAACCTGCGGTCCACAGTTCCTGCCACTGATCTGCCGGGTGTGCCACCTCCGCAACCAAGGAGTGTCCCACAGATTCCATGAAGGCCACTGATAAGGATAGGGCATTGGTAGCCAGTAGGTGCCAGGTGAAATGCCTCCATCCTGACCATGAGTGCCAATCCTGGTGCCCGTAGTGCTCCGTAAACAGTCCCTGATGCAGGTTGAGCATGGAGAGTGAGAGGAGGAAGATCCCAACCTCGACACAGAGAAGCCACAGGTTTCCGTAGATAAAGGGGATAAAGTCCTGAGGGAGTGAGTAAATGGTCTGACTCACCAGTTGTCCAAAATGAGGCAGGGACCAGTGCCAATGATGGAAACAGTACCGCTGACACAGAATGTTCTAGTGCCAGAAATGGCGTCAACCCCAAAGTCAGCAGAGGTACCAAAATAGCTGACAGTGCTGAAGCAACTGGAGGGCACTGAAAAGCCACCACAGTAACATCTACAGTGCTGACTGCAACAGTGTTGAGGAGATTCCCAGTGATGAGGTCCCTTGCACTGCGCCTGGTACTGGCCCTGCTTCAACAGACTGCAGAAGGGGAGCATCGAGGAGCGATGCCAACAGACCCAAGGGTTCAGCGGCCTGTCCAGCCAATGGGGCTATAAATGACAAAGCCCTGGCCAAGTCCTGGAGCAAAGGAGAAGTCGGAACAGAACGGCTGAGGAGGTATGTAGCCTCTTGGTATGCCGCCAATGTAGAAACAGTCAGTACTGGCATCACCGTTGTCACTATGGGACACAATGGATACCCAAGGGCCAGAACCAGAGTTGACGGTACAGGGTTTCTAACCCCCCTACTTGGCACAGGGGAGCTGTCAGAGGCACCCATGCCATCCCACATGGTCACGCTAACTGTGTGCTGTTCCACTCTCTTCCTGAGGGAGGCGGGACAGTCCCCACGAGACCTAGAATGGTCTCGATTGGACTTATGCAAGGTTTTCCTCAGTGCACTTAATGGGGAATGAATCGTCCATCTCTTCGGAGAGGTGCCTGCCCAGAGCATGAGGTGGCCACTCTCTTGGAACCTGAGGGCGACTGCCAATGTAGGGATATTAAAGAAGGTACTAACAGTGATTCCCCCAAGTGACAGTGACCCCCCACAATTTGTCCCCCCACATCTTTTGGGTTTTCTGTTAAAACTTGTAAGCTACTGTGAACACTATGTTACCACCCCTGCTGTGAGCTATAAGCCATTAAGTGACTTTCACTTTATTGTACCAGCAACGGCTCCTAGGAACAGATCCCCACCCTCTGTGATTAAATGGAATATATGTTGATGAATGCTTGATGTACATGAATGGTTAGGGAGGTGACAGCCTAGAAAGGGAGTATCCATCGGCCGAAGAAGGTATCAAGTGGAATCAACCAGATGACCCCCGGAGGGCGAACTGGGATCCACCCCAGCACCTCAAAGGAAAGAAGACAGAATGGAGCCACCCACCTGCTGATTGATTTAACAACAGCAGAATGAAACAACTTCCTTGAACTAACATAGGGAAAAATCCCTATAAAACTGGACTCTGAAGAATAAGTCTATGGTTCTGCTGCCAGCCTCCAGGAGCATCAGATGAATCTGACAAGGACTCAGCTCCACCCTCATGCCCAGGTTACCTGGCCAGTAACTCGGCATGAGCAACTTCTAGGCTGGTAACTATGACATCTATGCAGAACGTGTGTGTGTGTGTGTGTGTGTGTGTGATAGCTATAACTGACTGCTTACTATGATTCTTTTTATATTTACAATAAATGTGGCATCTTTGCCTTATCCCTCTTAATAAGATCCTGCTGGTTTTTATTGGTATAACACCAATTCGACAAGGGCCTTCTTGCCAAAACAGGTCACGTGGCCTGTTCGAGCAAGTGATGTTTTAGGTGAAGGTCCCTAGCCGTTTGAGTCTGTTTCCTGAATGATCTACAGATCAATCACAGCTCCTTGACGTGGGCCTCGCCAGTGATGAGCTCCCAAAATCCTNGGGGGGGGGGGGGGGGGGGGGGGGGGGGGGGGGGGGGGGGGGGGGGGGGGGGGGGGGGCTTCACTCACTCTGGGTTTTCAGCGGCATTTTGGCGGCGGGTCCTTCACCTGGNGGGGGGGGGGGACCCCCCCCCCCCCGCCCAATGAAGTGCCCCCGAAGACCCAGTAGGGAACCGCGCAGTGAGTACAAGCCCCACGTGCCTGTCTCCCCCACCCATCCAACCCCATCCCACTTCCTGCCCCCGACTGCCCCCCCTCAGAACCCGCAACCCATCAACCTCCCCGCTCCTTGTCCCCTGACCACCCCCTCCCGAGACCCCTCACCCTAACTGCCCCCCAGGACCCCACCCGCTACCCAACTCGCCCCGCTCCCTGTCCCCTAACTGTCCCGACCCCATCCACCATCCCTGACAGACCCCCGGAACTCCCACGCCTACCCAACCCCCCCCCGTTCCCCATCCCCTGACCGCCCCCCCAGAACCTCCACCCCCTCCTCCCATCCCCAGCCCCCTTACCATGCTGCTCAAAGCGGCAGGAGCTGCAGAGCTGCCCAGAGCACTGATGCCGGCGGCGCGGCATGCTGGGGTTCTGCAAGAGGGGGAGGAAGCGGAGGAGGGGCCGGGAGAGCCTCCCCAGCTGAGAGCTCAGGCGGGCCGGACAGGACGGTCCCACGGGCCGGATGTGGCCCGGGGACCGGAGTTTGCCCACCCACCGTCCCCTTTACAACCGGTTCTACACCAGCTTCTACATTTAAAAACCGGTTCTTGCGAACCGGTGCGAACCGGCTCCAGCTCACCACTGGCCTCGCCCAAGCACAACAAGCACTGTGCGTGCAGATTGTTGCTAGGGATTGTTCCCCCACAAGATGGACAATATTTAAACCCAGTAAGGGCATCATACAGAAATACTTAACTAAATACAACTAACACTAAACTAACTACACTATGGGTACTGTTAATTATATATAACTAGGGGAAAAAACTGAACTAATGAGAGAATGTGAGGTTAAGACTACACAGAGTTCAAACTCCAGTTCCTTCATACCGCTTGTGCCTGAAGGAGATCGGGGCGGTGTTGACTCTTATAGCCAGGAGAGGGGCTATGGCCATGAGGTGTGAATCTCACCCCGCCTTGTGTACTTCTAGTCAAAATTCTCCGGTCCCGGCACACATATATACTCAAACAAAATCCCAGCAGCGATGTCATTTGTTTTACGGATACCAGTTCTAAACCAACATGATCTCTTCATTGCTGCTCTAACCAGTGGTATGGAGAGGTACCAGCTTTATCACTGTTTTGAGAATAATTATGTTCACTTACATGAATCTGGAGGTCTGATGTTTTGAGAATGAGGATTCCTCCCCAAGTAGCTTCTTAATTGGTAAGGTATTCAACACAACTGAAAGAGATTAGTCCTTGTCCCAATACTACCTTTCATAGTTTCTGTTACCATGTTGTTTCTCCACATCTATTGGCAGGTGAGAAAGCCATTTTTAGGAATAACTCTGTTTTCATTCTCAGCATAGCATTAGAGAGAATTTCATACCAATATCAAGAAAATGAGGACTTTGCTTTGCTACGTCTCATTCTACATCAAGTCGCAAATGTAACGTGGTCTGCGCCTTATACTTTTTGAGTTAAAGGAAACAGAGACAAGTATAGGCTAGTACAAATTGGAGAAAGACAGGAAATCCATCCTGAGAAAATGCTCTCACGGATGTTGCAAAACCATTTTTTTTAATATCTTGTTCCCTAGCAACATGATAAACTGTCAAAGTAGTAAATTCTAGGAGGCAATAAACTGGACTATTAGGACATGAAATAAGTACAGGGAGACAGTTAGCTTGTTTACAATTTTAAAGTACATCTATAATACATTTTAAGTATTCTACAGTTCTTCCAAGAAGTTGCTTCAGAAATATGAAAGACATTAGAATCTTGTCTAATTCCACTCAGGAACCAGCTACACTTCTTCTGGAATGCATATGAATCAGAAGATATTTTGTGACACTGAAGAGATTCTTTAAGGGATAAGACTATCTATTAATTCCTGTGTGTTTTATGATGGAAAGGTCAAGTTGTTGAAAAGATAGGAATAGTTTATTTGATTTCCTAAAGGACTTTGTACCATTCAAGTAAGTGCATAATGTTTTACAACAAATCAAATTTCTGTTCATCTGCTTCGGGTACGTCTACACTGGAAACTTCAAAGCGCTGCCACGGGAACGCTCCCACGGCAGCGCTTTGAAGTGCGAGTGTGGTTGCGCGCGAGTGCTGGGAAAGAGTTCTCCCAGCGCTCCTGGTAATCCACCTCCACGAGGGGATTAGCTCCCAGCACTTGGAGCCTGTCTACACTAGCGCTTTAAAGTGCTCAGACTTGCTGCACTCAGGGGCATGATTTTTCACAACTCTGAGCCAGCAAGTTAGAGCACTATAAAATGTAAGTGTAGACAAGCCCCGCATCTTTGTCTGGTTTAGGGCATAAGGTTTCTAGTCCAATAATTTAAATTTGATTAAGACCTATTAGGCCAAATTCACTCCTGCTTTAACTCCATTAGAAAAAAATGGAGTTACATCAGGGATAAATTTGGACCACCATCTAATAAATTGTTTATGTTTATCATTGTAAAAACTGAATGCACCATATCACCAACAGTTAAGATTGATGATTAGGGTAACAGCAAAAGGTAATATAATTAATTCCAATTTAGGAAAGTTTCGTTCTATGACTGTTGACACTACCTGAGAATTATGCACTCTCACATAGCTGAAGCCCTCAACCCTGTAATGCATTTAAACACATGTATAGTCCCATAATACAATGATATAAAGACAACACATGAGTTGGGGGAATGGTAGTGTTGGACACAGTTCAATAAGAGAAGGTTAATGGTCTAGGGAGATTAAGTAAATTTCAATCTCATGCTTATTTATCTTTACACATTTATTGTATTAGACAGAAGTTTTCATGTAAGGTTAGCATCTAGGTTTATTTAAATACAATTTAAGTTATCTGCATGGAACTGGCAATGAGAAAATTCCAAAAGCTACAAGAATAATATATATGATGTAGAAAGAGAAATATTTAGGCCCAGATTCTACAAAGCAGTTAAGAACATGTCTGTAACTTTGCTCATATAAGGCTGCAGATTATGCTTCCAGTGCCACCTGAGAAAACTCACTTAAAGGTAATTGGCAGATCTGGTAAAAATATTTCGTTCAAAACATTTTTTCCCCCAAAAAAAATTGTTTTGTCAAATTGGACATTTCCATAGGAACTATCCAATTTCCAATAATTTTTTTTCAGTTTTTCATTATAAAAAAAGATGATTTTATTTTTGGCCAAAAACTTTGGACGGGGGGGGGAGGGGGGGGGAATTGTTTTCTTCAAAAAAAAATTGGGGGAAGGGGTAAATGGTTTGTTCGTTCGTTTTTAAGAAAACCTGAAAACTTAATTTAAAAAATTGCAACAAAATCCAAAAATATTTTCACATAAATCTTTTGAGAGAACAAAAAACCTCACTCCCTGACAAGCGCTCGCAATATTATACATGTGTCGTGGAGGGCATAATCTGGAGATTGTAGTGCTGCACAGATGTAGCCAAGCACATAGTTTGGCCTGCAAAACCCCTATGGCAATATGTGAGATGGACATTACCCAGTTTGACTGGCACAGCTCAGGTCACATTTGGAGGACTGGTATTTAGAAAATACAACTTTAAGGTCCTTATCAAACGGCCAGTAAAATCTCTGAATTAGATGTTTCTTTGACACAATACCAGAAATTCCATTCCTTTCTAAGTTCACTCTCCCATTCATATTTAAACTTCAGATGTAAGAAAAATTATTTTAAAGATTTAGTCATCTGTATATTTTCCTTACTAAATGTTTGCCTGAAATAAATGTATATTAAAAAAGCTTCCAGGAGTGATATTTCAGAAGATTCTAGTCTTTATTAAAACTGTTTTATTAAGAAATTTAGCCAGCCATGAAGGGTAGGGCTCCAGGGAGATGATGATCTGAACCAGCCCATATTTTTCCCATTTTATTATATAAAATCCTCTCTTCATAAATTTTTAAGGTTGTTCCAGATTAGAATTTTTCTCCAAAACCCTCAAATTAGATTTGGTGCTTGTATCAATCTTCTTCAAATCACACCACAATGTATATATCTGTACAGACAATTGCTTCAGACATAGCAGATCATGGATAAACCAATGGGGAAGGTGTTTCTCACTCAACAACCACCAAAGGAAATAAAATATTAAAGGCAGGTAATAGGCATTTAACTCTGACAGATCAAGTACTCCAGCAACTGCCAGGTCCTTTTCATGATCTTATGCAAAATAATTAAAGTCTAGTTACCTGAGATTCCATTAGAATGTTTCTTTTAATGCTCTGAAATGCTGAAAATCAAAATCTCATTTTGAAGCAGGAGCAGTCCTATGGCCACATTCATATTTACAATTTTAGCTCTGCTAAGCAGACAATGAAAATAAACTCTTTATATAGTATTCTCTCACATTCTGCTTTATGACGTACTACAGACTAGATTTGCGTCAATAAGTTTACAAAGTATACAGCAGTGCTGAATGGAACAATTAAAAAAAAAATCACTTGTCAACAAACGAACAAGACACCAGAGCAACCAACATTACCCTTGGGAAGAAACAGACTTTTTCAAAATAAAGATCACAAAGTTTATTCCTTCTTCCGGGACACATTCACTGAGTAGTATACATTATTCTGTAAATTTTTTCCTGCAGGCAGTTACATTTTTAACTTCAACATGAAAAAAATTACAAAAATTCTCTGGGTTTTATATATGATACTCGGATTCCTTTCCAGAAGTTACTATAGTAAAAGCTTTGTTATCTGGCGTGTTGGAAGTGTGGGGGATGCCGGTTAGTCAAAAATTCTGGTTAACTAAGAGTTATATTTACCAATGGATGGAGAGCATTTGAGTGCGGGAGGGGGCTCAGGGCTGGGGTGCGGGAGGGTGTGCAGGCTCTGGGAGGGAGTTTGGGTGCGGGAGGGAGCTTGGGGTAGGAACTTGGGGCATGGGAGGGCTTTCGGGTGCTGGATACAGGTGGCACTCACCTCAGTGGGTCGCAGCACGCGGCGACATGTCCCTGCTGCTCCTAGGTGAAGGTGTGGCCAGGTGGCTCTGCACACTGCCTCTGCCCACAGGCGCCACCCCCGCAGCTCCCATTGGCCGCTGTTCCCAGCCAATGGGAGCTGTGGAGCCAGCACAAAGGGCAGGGCGGAGGCAGCGCACAGAGCCCTCACGGTCATTCTTCTGCCTAGGAGCAGCAGGGACATGTTGCCGCTTCCGGGGAGCCACACAGAGACAGGTAGAGAGCCTGCCGGGCATTCCAGTCAAAAACTGGACATCTGGCAACCCTATTGAAGATTTGTATTGGGAGATATCAAAAATGCCGGTTTCTAGAGATTTCCAGTTGGTAAAGTGCCAGATAACACAGCTTTTACCGTAGTAGTATTGCCTTGCAAAAGGATATCTAGAACCTCAAGCAGGAAGAGGTTTTACCTGCAAGAAAAATAACAGCCAGGTGAAAAAATCCAATTTGTTTCCTAGACAACCAATTTACTGTTTCCTACTTTAGAAGAATGTGCATAGAGACCATTCTGCAACCACTACAGTGAATGGTTCACACAGACTTAAAAGATATCCAGATGTTCCTTCATTTTATGTGGGACAAATAGAAATAGTAGTTTCAGCATCTACCACGTAATATCTTAGTCACTCCTTGACTTGCAACTCAAAGTTCAGACTGCTACAATTTAAAAATAGGATTTAAAATACATGACTCAACCAGAAATTATCATCTCTTTGAAATGTTTATGTTTTATATTCAGTCAAGAAACATAAGCCAAAGAATGGCATTTTTGGCGTTCACATTTAATTTGGTCAACATTGAACAGTTCTTGATTACAGAACAAGCAGTAGACTTCCTGAGTCTGGGAACAGATAATAGAACAATAATTTAGCTCTTAGTCTGTTCTGTAACAGCAAAACAATTTTTGGCTCAGACGAAACTATAATTACCTGCTTAGTCTGAATAAATGAACTGTAAGATCTGGAGACCATTCTGGGAGATGTGCTATACTCAAGAATTTTGCCCTCATTTAGCGTATGGATGCTTTAGCTGAAGCTTTTCCTATTCACAAGCAAAAACTTGGCCAAACTGTTTCATATGGTTAAAGATAGAATGCATGAGTAAGTTCAGAAAAATCTGCGGCCATTTCTTTAATGCATAGTTTTAAACTTTGGGAACATTGCTCATAAAGTACTTACAACTACGAATGAAAATACAATTCCTAACTTAAATTGCCATTTCTGAGTCGCCTCTTGGTGGCTACCATCTTGCTAAAAGTGACAACTTTATTTACACTGAATTTGGAAGCCTGAAGGAAGACTATTGATCAATTTCTATCATGCTTTAATACTCTTATAACATCAAATTGAAAACATTTTTAAATGGGAGAGAAGTGACAGATAAGCAAAGAGGAAGAAGTGCTGGGATAAGCACAGCCTGGATGAAGCATCCAAATATCCTGCCTACTTCTTGACAGAACTCTCAAAGAGTGAGGTTTTTATCTAATGGTTTGAATACTGCTTATTCTGAAAGGGAATCCATTACTGCCTGTTCAAGTCATTTTTTATGTTAGTAATCATTTTATAAAAACTAAACAGTTTTTAGTTGTGTTTTCAGTTGTTTATGACCATGGATGCTATTTTTTTCAAAAGCATAGGTTCCAATTTGATATAGATTATGCTATAATCCGAGACCTCATTATAATTTTTTTAAATATTTACAAAATTGAGGAAGAAATGCTTCACTATAATCCAGTCATAAATATATGTGCAATAATTATAAAGGACTTACATATCACGGACTCAATAGTGAGTATATTCAGGGAAGAAAAAGGCCATCCCGTACTTTCCAATTGTATAATTGGAATTGGCCCAGAGAAAGCCATTTATCATGAAAACCATCATAGGCTAAAAATATAGAGCATAGATATGAGCCCAAACCACTCCAGGTTCTTAAATATGAAGACTGAGTACACTTGATCAAAATTTAAATCCTTTGTTAACATCAAGTGACATCACTAAAATGAACATCCTACCTGTGTGACATTCTTTAAAAAATCAGAAACTTACCTTTACAAAGAAATTCACCATTTGTTTTCAAAATTCAGATAACAAATTAGTTACATCATTATACATGGCTATATGTATTAGCATACTTCCCTTTTGAGTAAAATGAAAATATAATTAGCAGTTTATGTACTTTTAAATACCATACCCTATCAGAGGGATCTCAATTACATCTTCTTCTACCAAAAGGAGTAGTCTATCTCGAAGGTCCTCCTCACTGTCAGGATGATATTCCACAGTAGCTGTAACTTGAAGACCAGATGCAACAGGTTTATCTGGATTTTCCACAATCAATTTAAACTACAATGAAAAAAACAGCAAAATTTAAATCAATTTTTAAATATTTCTATATAAACCTCTGTATACAAGTGGCCCATTTTCAGCATAATATGTTGGGGCTTACCTGTGTAATTAACATTATGATCAACAGCTTTAAAATTGCACTCACTTTTCACCACTGGCAAGAAGATGTTTCCTGATAATATACTAAACTAGAATACTGATCCATTAATTTCTGCAGAAATTAACTTTCTTTTAACAGTGTGTTATTTCTACTCTTGATGGTTAAGAAGATAAGCTACCAAATGTGAACCAATGCACTGCTATCTTCCTGACTCTACAGACAGACACCTCCATTGCCTCTGCTGCTGCTATTAGCTTTTCCAAACAACAAAGGCAAAATTACAAAGACTTTAATCAGTTTCCTCGTTACTATTCAGAACCTTATGAGTAGCAGTTAAAGTGCCAAGAATCAGAGCAGTTTAACTCTAGTTTTCCTTGGGAAACACATGCACAATTGTAAAGGCACACAAAACAGTTATTCAAGGAGATGATTCAGCTCAATGGAAAGTCTCCCATTGACTTCAATGAGAGTCAGATTAGACCCTGAGAAGGGAGAGGAACCCAAAAATGTCAATATTGAGGGAGTACATCTTTTTTTTTCTTTTGCACATCTCTCTTCCTTGGGCTGCAAACTTGTCACATGTGTATTGACCAGAAGCCAATATAGAGAGTTGGAGAGACCTCCCCCTGCCTCCCATCCCCCTACACATGCTCTCCTGAGTAGGGGACATGTTGAGCAACCTAGTAGGAATCCCAGCAGGAATTCTCAGGAAGTAGGGATGGGGACCTAGGATTTTGACCAAGGTATTAGCCTCCAAGTCAAGCCAATATTTCCTAGTGAAAGAGTGAACTGAGCTCCAATAGTAACTTTGCCAATTTTAGGGAATGATATATTACATATGCAAGCAAGAGTGGCCACTCTTCCTCTCATAGAATGGGGTCTTGGCTTTTCTGGTCAGCTAGATCAGCATAATTCTTAAGATAAATGCAGTGATGGATTAGCTACTTGGCCGAAGGGGCCCGTGCCCAGGGACCGCGGCCAACGGGGGAGAGTGGGGGGAGAGAAAGGGGAAGGAGTCCCATAAAAAATCCGCAGCCAGGCGGCAGAAGCCCAGACACCTGGCATGTGGGGGCTTCCCCCACCGGTTGGCCAACTCCACTCCCTGTCAGCAGCACCAGGCGGCGGGGGAAGCCCCAGCGCCCCCCAACCCCATCCCTGGTAGAAGCCGCGGGACCCCCTGCAGCACCAGGACTGGAAGAGCTCTCGCTACCTGCCACAGCCTCAGGGCCTGCGAAGCTTTCACTCCCCACTGTGGCCCAGGGCCATGGTGGGGGGGACAGAGCTTCTCCAGTCTTGGGGCCATGGTGGGAGGGGACAGAAAGGAGCGAACGGGTTTGAAGAGCCACAGTGGGAGACGGAATGGGGGGGGAACCCTGGTTGGAATGGGGTGGGGGCCCCAGGAAGGGGCCGAAAGTGAGGGGGCCATGGGTGGGGCCACAGGTGGAAGGGGAGGAACGGGGGCGGGACCACAGGTGGAAGGGGTGAAGAGGGCCCCCCACTTGCTCTGGCCCAGGGCCCCAGGAAACCTTAATCTGCCTCTGGTTGAATGTGAAAATGATACACGGGCTGCAGCTGGGACAGAGTGAAGCTGTCTGCCTTCTTCACGGCTTAGGTCACTGTAAGCACATCAGGCCTGGGCTCAAGTCCCTCCACTACCTCCTAGTCAGCTTCTGATGCCTGTTTAACACCTTAGTCCCAATTGTCAAAGTAACGAATGGATCATGCTGTGACACTGTACCCCATAATCTTCATAGTGATATTATGATATGATTATGAGGTAATGATGATGTATTTTATGCAAGATAAGTCATGTGAGGTGTCTTTGGAAAAGTTAGGATTTGCTGAATACCTTTTTGTATCTGAAGTTATGAATAGACTACGTATATGTATTTCAAATGTAGTTACACCTAGATAATGCCCCCTAGACAAGATGCTTTCAGTCTAGATCAGCGGTTCTCAAACTGTGGGTCGGGACCCCAAAATGGGTCGCGACCCCATTTTAATGGGGAGTTGCTGGGGCCTGCAGCCAAAGTCAAAGTCTAAGCCCCACCACCCGGGGCCAAAGCGGCTTCAACCCTGGGCGGCAGAGTAGGTTACAGGCTCCCCGCCTGGGGCTGAAGCACTTGGGCTTTGGATTTGCCCCCCCCCCCCCACCTGGGGTGATGGAGCTCAGGCTTTGGTCGTGTAGTAATTTTTGTTGTCAGAAGGGGGTCGCGGTGCAATGAAGTTTGAGAACCCCATGTCTAGATAGTGGGTGGGGAAGGGCCTCTTTAGTGCAATAAGCCATTAGGAAAAAACAATAGGACTGAGGAGAAGCTTATCTCCACCTGGTGATGACCCTTCCTGAGAACACTCCAAACAGCCTGTGAGTAATGGTTGCTATGACTCGATAAGGACACGTGATCAGACCACATGATGCTGGACTCCATCTTGGGATGTCAGTATTTTTTAAAAGACTGGTCTGGAAACCAAGCTTTGAAAAAAAAGGTTCCCGCCATATACAAAACCTATATAAGGTGGGGAGTGACATCATCTGGTGTTCTTCACTCCCCACACAAGAAGACTCCTGGAAACACCTGAGGAACAAAGACTGAACTGTGAGAAGTGCTGGACCCAGGCTAAAGGAATTTCTAGCCTATAAATGAAACTCCTGAGGATTCCAAGCTGTAAAGCAAGTACAGCTTGCCCCTTAAGAATCTGCAGCCTGCTTGTATCATCTCTTAAGGTGAGAATCTGCTAATTCATATCCAATTTATTTAGTATATTAAGCTTAGTTTGAATTTTTGTTTATTTGCTAAATAATCTGCTCTGATCTGTTTGCTATCACTTATAATCACTTAAAATCTATCTTTTGTAATTAATAAACTTGTTTTTGCTTTATCTAAACCAGTGAGTTGGAGTGAAGTATCTGGGAATCTTCGCTCGAGGAATAAAAGCTGTTGCATATTCCTCTCCACATAGAGGGAGGGGGTGAACTTTATGAGCTTATGCTGTACAGTTCCCTGTGCAGCACAAGACTGTATAATTTCGGGTTTATATTCCAGACGGGGGTGTGCGCCTCGGGAGCTGGGAGTTGCATTAGCGTGGCCTTCCTATTCCGGGGCTGGTCAGACAGCTTGCATGTAACTGCAGCTGGGTGTGTCCCTACCTGTATGTATGCTGGTGAAAGTGCAGGCTGGAGGGCTTTGCAACTTGTCACAGCAGTACAGGTCTCTCGCATCTTACGCGGGGGTTCCGTTCCGCAGTCAGCGCGTAAAGCGAAAACCGCGTATAGCCAAAATCCCATTGACTTCAATGGCGGGTAGAATCGCCCGCACTACAGAAACAGTACGTAAATTGCTTTTTTTCTCTTTTTTAGGTGGTTTTGCCGACCGCGCAAAGACGAAATCACGCATGTTAAATGCGCGTAAGATGCAAGAGACCTGTACAGTGTGAGAGGGAGCCCAGGCTGGTGGATCAGGGTGCTCAGTGGTACCCCAGTTACAGGTGGCACCCCAGGGGGAACCCGTCACACAAGCCTTGACTACATCATAGGTCACGCTTTGATATTTGAACCACTGCAACAGCTGTGCTCCTCTGGGACACTGCAGATCACTAAGCGCAGTACAACGCATATGAGAACTAAGGACAAACCATTTTCTGTTGAAGGGAATTGGCTATGGAACAATTTTCTAGAGGTGATCTGGCAAATCCAGAGTCTGAACATCTTCAAGAAACATTAAAAAGCCTTCCTCTTTGAGAAAGCCTTTCATCTTTAAGTGATACTCACAGTTTGAACACCACTTTTATTCCCAACCTCATCTCCCAAAAACAAACTACCTCAAGCAGAGTTTCTGACCCTGTAAAGTGAGAAGTGCCAACGTTTCCATGAAATCCACTAGAGGCTTCACTATTCTATAGATTTATGTGGAAGGCGCTCAGATACTATAGTTATGAGAGGCAGTATAAAACTCTAAGAAAGCTAAATTGGAATATACTTTATCCATTTTGGCAGTCTTTGAACAGAATTGTCTTGGGCTTTGCTCTCCAAAAGCCAGAAATCAACTAAATTTATTTATGGAACAGCTTTGATTCCAGCCAGGTAATAACTGAGTAGCCCGTGTAATCTGGCCTCCTCAGTAAATCAAGAGGTTAGAGGAGTGAAGACTTGAAGCAAAATAAAATTGATGGAAGTGGAATAGTATGAATACTCTATGGAAAAAATTAGACTATGGTTGGAAAACAAACGTATTGTTGTGAAAGATGATTTAAGGAAAGCCAGCATTATGGATGTCACCAATTCTCCTAGCTCAAGTGAGGGTAGATGCTCAGAATCCCTGGAAAAAAAAAATCAAAGGCCACTTATTTAAGTGCTTTAAATGCCTAACAATGGAGTTAGATACTTAATTTAAGCATCCACTATAGATAATGTTATCTGTAACCTCAAAGAATGATGATTAAAAGATAAGTTACTCAAGAACTGAATAGACCACCCCCACCACCCCACCCCAACACTAGAGGAAACCATGTTAGCAGATGAAGGGGAGGGGAGGCTTGTAGTTAAGGTTGTGAAACAGGACACTGGATAACTAACTCAATTCCTGTTCTGCTTCAAACATACTGTGTGATCTTGGCCAAGTCACTTAATCTCTGTGACTCAGTTTCCCATCTGCAAAATGGCGATAACAGCACTTCCCTGACTCACTGTGGTGTTGTGAGGATAAATACCTTAATAACTGAGGTGTTTGGATACAATGGTGATGAGGAAGGATAAACAACTGAAACAACTGATATACTGATGCAGTACCCATCCTCTCTCCAAAGAAAAGAGATCCAGGACATAAAGAAGGAAAAATGGGAGCTTCTTTGAAAGAAGCAACAGATCTCTCAAGTCCACACTGAAGCAAGTATGACTATTCAAGCTGAGTCCTGCCAAATTTTTTCAAGGAGCTCGAGAAGCAAAGGAAAAAGATGGAAAACTGGGGAAATAGCGGGTATACATAAGACCCGCCACCCATTAAGAAAGAAAAGCATTCTAACAGAACTTGAGTCCCTGCCTGCTCTGGAACACTACCTCGCTTACATGGTGTTCATACCTGTGGCAAAGAGATTCACATCTGGATGACACCATTTGGCAAAGAAAGAGGATGGCACAGAGTTCTTGAAAGGAAACAGTTGGGGGAGGGGGAGAAATCAAACTCTCTACAGTAACTCCTCATTTAACATTGTCCCACTTAATGTTGTTTCAATGTTATGTCCCTGCTCAGTTAGTGAACATGCTCGTTTAAAGTTGTGCAATGCTCCCTTATAACGTCATTTGGCTGCCTGCTTGTAAGATTCTGTGGAAGAGCAGCAACTTTACAAGGGAGCATTGCACAAGTTCCCTTTCTCTGCCAAACCCCCTCCCTCCCAGCGCTTCCCCGGCGCTTAGGACTTTCTGGGAGGGAGGGGGAGGAGCAGGGAAACACCGCGTCTCCACTCCTGCCACTCCCTCCTAGAAAATCCTAAACACCATTAAACAGCTGTTTGGCGGCGCTTAGGACTTTGGGTGGGAGGGATGTGGCGTGCTCCGGAGAGGAGGTGGAGTGGGGGTGGGAAGAGGTGGGCCTGGAGTGGAGCAGGGACAGGAAGAGGTGGGCCTGGAGTGGAGCAGGGACAGGAAGAGGTGGGCCTGGAGCATTCCCGGCAAAATCCGAGCCTGTTCTCCAGGGAAGCTGCCACTGCTGCTGCAAAGGTGCTTCCTAGCGTCCTTGCCTGCAGCGGGCTGTGCCTGTGTGGGGTAAGCCAGGGGCACTTCCCAACCACAGTACAGTACAGTACTGTACAGTATACAGTATAACTCCTTTTGTCTGCCCCAAAAAAATTTCCTTGGAACCTAACCCCCTGCATTTACATTAAATCTTATGGGACAATTGGATTCATTTAACATTGTTTCACTTAAAATTGCAATTTTCAGGAACATAACTACAACGTTAAGTGAGGAGTTACTGTACTTGAATTATTTCACCCAGGAGAGGGTAAGCAGGATTCACCAGCAAAGATGAATTTGATATGCAACTCCCATAAGGGTCTCAAACACATGGAAGCTTCTTTTCCCCAAAAGCACTTCTAATGCTAACTGTGGAGCTATCACTTAAAATCTAATGAAAACAGTCCCTTTTCCCAATGTCCTATAGACGCCACCTGCACTATCTCAAGAGCAGCATATAAAGACCCCAAGAACTCCCTATATTTTCAGAATTGGTTCATCTTCCCGCAATCATCCAGCTGAGGACTCATGGATTTTCATTAAGAGTCTCCCTTCTCCATGGACAACTTTATTCAGTTCCACGAGCTGCCAATGCTCCCCCCGGTTGGGAGGCCTCCTCCTTTATGCCTGCAGCATCCAACCATGCATGCTCCATGTGTGTGAAGTGCATCCCACTGTTGGCTTCCCCTGGCACCTGCACCCACCCAGCTAGGAACAGCTTTGGCCAACAGTTCCCATTCGTTCAAGAGTTGGGAAAAACAAAAGGCCGCTTTCTGGTACTTTCCCCCATGCATCTCCTCACAGGGCTGCAGTGGGGGCTGTGCCTGTGTATCTGGGGTCAAGTCCTGCCTACTGGCAGGAAGGGGGTAACACTGAGCAGCACCCACAGAAAGCTGAGACAGCGGCATCCGTCTGCATAACACCAGCTCCTGGGGTGAGAGGCCCCACTTATTACTATCACTAGTTATTTGTATTGCAGTAGCATCAGACCTTCCCCCGCCCCCATCAGAATTTGACACTTTGCTGATACTGAGCATGCTCATTAACATCTGCTGAAGCTGCTGCCCTGACTCTGCCCTTATTTCAGATTATCGTCTGCTCCTTGCTGTTCACTGGTGTTAAAAGGGACAAATCACAGGAACCTAAGCCTCAGATCAATTTACTAACCAAGGAAGAAAGGGGGGCATGCAAAATGCTTATCTTGCATGCGGGCCCCAATCTGGTAGGTGTGCTCAGAGGCTGCCTACTGGATCGGGTCCCATTCAAAATCTGGCTGGAGGAGAAGGAGGTGGTGTCAGCATGCACCTTGTAATTTCTAGATCAATGGGTTAAAACACTTGGTGGGGATGTGGAAGAGACAGGTTCAATCCCCACTCAGGCAGAATGGGATAAAGGATTTGAACAGAGGGTCCTCCTCATCCCAGGTGAGTGCTCTAATCATGCTATTACAAATTAGGTACCTCCTTGTCTTTTGGCTGTTTTATGTATCTCTCAAGAAACAGTTTAGGCACTTAAGCCACCTGACTCCAGGAGAGGGGTTCTCATTCGTGGATCGCCAGGCAGAGCTAGGTGCCTACATGCAGAGGGGATTTAGGCATTGAACTCTGTGAGGGGATGGGGTTTAGCACACATCCCTCTGATTGGCATCTCCCAGAAGCTGTCTTTGGCAGCTGCCTGTCTAGTGAGTTAGTTTTTGTAGATGTGACTCTGTGGTGCCCCCCTCCCCACATGTATTATGTGGGGAGCGTAATCACCTAACTCAGGATTTGTGAACTGCAGCTGTATTCCTCTGACTATCTTGGTGCCTAAAATCTAGGCAGGAGCACTGCAATGCTTAAGTCCCTTTATGAACATAGGGCTTAGGTCTTTTCCTCACTGATAGAAAAGGTGATTTTTGTTTCATTTTGTTTTATTTGGTAGCTAAGGTGCAGGAGCTATTCTGACATAAAAACACAATGAGAGGTTACCTCGGCTTTAGCAGTGAGGAAAAAGCCTGAAAAAACATCCCTGGAATAAGATCAGGGGGCAATATACGCATACGGTTGTGCCAAAGTTCAGAAGTACAAATTTAGTTTTGAAAACTTGATCAATATGCGTAACAATGACAAGGGATTTGGGCGGGGTGTTTATAATGAAGAATGGTAGATTTTCTGCCTAATGGCTTGTGTTTAAAATGGAATAATAAACATATTTCAAAAACTGTTTACAATGCTTTACACTAGTTTCAGTTTTTTGGGAACATTAAATGTTATCACCCATATATTTTCTCATCTGCAATGGAAAGAAAAAACCAAAACCTTCAGGTCTTATGCAATAGCCCTGAAGTTTACCTCAGTATAAAGTTTTTTCAAATTACAAAAATATAATGTATTTGTGCCCACATTTAAAACAGAAGTTTCACCATGGTAGTAAATCGTGAGGGGAGTGCCCACAACCATCACAACTTGCTACCTCCTGCCTCCCGCAGGTGCAGGAGATGGGAGAAGGTGAGAGCCAGCAGGTTGTGACACGTGTAGCACCCACCCACCCACACACTGTGCTACCCTTGGACCAGAGGATGGGGAAAGGCCCATTGTAAGAGGGCAGCAGTTTGCAGCATTACACCTGGCCCCCCGCGCGCAGGCCCCGGAGCCCGCCCCGCCCCTGCCCATCCCGGCGGCCTGGCCGAAGCGAATGCGGGGACCCGCCCTGGGCTCTCCCATGTCCTAGCGCCGCGGGGCACGTGGGGGGAGGGGACCCCCGGCCCCGCCTCTCACCTGGGCGCGGCGCGGCGGCAGCAGCTGGAGGCGGCGGCTCCCCGGCTGCAGGTTCTGGACGCTCAGCAGCGCCCGGTACCGGGCCCCGGGCACCGCGTCCACGAAGCGCAGCTCGCCCGGGCAGAGGCGCAGCCCGGCCACGTCCCGCGGCCCCGCCATGGCCCCGCGCAGCGCCAGCGTCCCGGGCGCCTGGACACGCAGCCCGCCGCTGGGGAGAAAGAAGGAGCCGGCACCGCTTGGAAACGGTCGCCGGGCAACGAAAACACAACCCTGATTGGACGAGATTATGAGCGGAACTTCCAATCCAACCAATAGGGCGAGAGGCTCCGGGGCTGAGGGCGGGGGTCTATCGTGGCCCCGCCTCCTCGCTCATTAGCTACAGAACCGGCCCCGCAGGAGCCGCAGTTGCCCCCACCTGACAGAGTCCCAGGGGCTGGGGGGGAAGGTACCAGCCGGGGGGATCAGACAGCAAGTGTGAAAAATCCGGACGGGGTGATAGGAGCCTATGTAAGAAAAAGCCCCAAATATCAGGACTGTCCCTATAAAATCGGGACATCTGGTCACCCTAGTACCAGCCTTAAAGCCCAATCCCGCATGCCCAGGCCGGGGGCGTGTGGCACACCCGACTTGAGCCCCTGCCTTGGGAACTGGGGAGGATTCCCCTCCCTCCAGTTTTATCATTTCTCCCTCTCAGGGATGATGGATCCTGTGGGGAGTTTTGTATGAAGACTTGATTCCTCGTTCGCCTCCTTGGGGGCAGCAGATGGGGTTTAAAATGTGACTCCGGTCAGAAAGATAACTCTAAAACACAGCATTAAGGGGTCCCGTGTTCATTGTGCCTCCTTTACAAGAAAAAAATATTTTGTTTTTCTAACGGCTAGACCTGCAAATCCAACCTGGGATCTTAAAGTGAAGCTGGGTTATTTATATCTCCAATCTCAGCCTCAGTCAGCATCTGCAGGTGGAATTCAGTTAAGATCTCTGTTGACATGCAAACCAGAGGAGAAGCCAGCTCCCACAATTAGTATGATTGTCTCTGCAAAACTGACTAAGTTAAAAAGCTTGTCTGAATTACATATAGGGAGCACGGCCTGTTATGAAATGAAGTGGCATTTTTACATCCTTTTTCAAAGTAAAACCATAGTTTAAAGATGGAATGGAACAGTCTCTTCCTCTCTTTGGCCTCCTCTAGACTAAGATTGAAGGATGTGATATTAGCATGTGTTAATATCACACCCTTCAATACAAGTCTAGAAAAAATGTTTGAAGATGGATTTGTTGCACAGGTGCCAACTTTCTAATGTGCCAGGGGGTGCTCAACCTCTGTTTCTGCCCCACACCCTGCCCCACTCAACCCCTTCCTCCAAGACCCCACCCCCACCCTGCCTTTTCCCACTCCTGCTCCACTCCTGCTCCACTCCTGTCCCTCCTCTTCCTGCCCTTTTCCGCCTCCTTCCCCCAGCGCGCCCTGTCCTTGCTCCTCCCCCTCCCTCCAAAAGCCTCCTGCATGCTGTGAAACAGCTGATCACAGCGGGCAGGAGGCGCAGGAAGAGAGAGGGAGGTGCTGATCAGCAGGGTCTGCTGGCAGGTGGCAAACACTGGGGGGCAAGAAGGGAGCTGTTAGAGGGGCTGATAGCTGAGCACCCACCATTTTTTCCCCATGGGTGCTCCAGCCCCGGGACACCCATGGAGTCTGCGCCTATGATTTGTTGCATTTATTTCCAAGAGATTTACATTGTCATTGAGTGACACAGTTGTGACATAGCAGCTCTATGCTAGAGGACTGTCTAGTTAGGTACCCAATGTGTGACATTTCTTAAAGGGACTTGCAAAGGAAAATAACATTGGGCTTGTGCCCTGTTTTGATTCTTTGTAATATACAAAAAGAGGCCTGAAACCTTTTTCCTGATTGTTTTTTTTTTTTACACTGAAAATCCAGGTCTTGAATATTACAATTGGATAACTAGTAAAATGATACTTATTTGGATTTTTCTTCCTGTCTTTTTTATTTTTAGCCAATTAGTTCATTTTATCATCCATTTATGAATGTGTTATTTGGTGTTATGGTCAATTGAGATGCTATTTCATATATAATCAATGTATGATAAATAGATGTAAGTTGTAGGATTATAGAAGTATAAGACTGACAAGCACTCAGGAGTGATAAATCGGTATTAGGCATATAAGTAAAGTAGGGCTGGAATGCAAGGCCTACAGGCGGAGGCCTGTTAGATTTTAGCTTAGCCATACTATACCATAGGTTTAAGAATTCTTGACAAGAATGGCTGACCTAGGAATAACTCTGTGCCAGTAAGGTCACAAGATTACTGTAAAAGATGTGTCAATAGGTGATATTACGGAAAACCACAATGTATTGGCCAAGACCATGAGATACCTAATTGCAACGTCATGGAATGTCCTGACTGCATGTTACATGTTGTATGTAGATGCTAATAAGAATAAGAGGAACTAAGAAACCACCTATGAAAAATGGGGCATCCCAATATACACTGGGTGTGGAAGTACAGATAAGGAAAAGAGGGTTGAAACCCTCAGGTATATGCATAAGGTGTTAGGTGTGGTCAGAACAACAATATAAAAGAGGTTGCCTGATTGGGTAAAAGTGGGAAGAGCCCCATGGGAAGCCCCAGCAGGAATCATCCCTCTATTGATAATTGTCTGTTGCAAGGTCCATCAGACAGGGGCACTGGAACGGGGAGAGAAGTCGCAGGGGGCCTTGGCCCCACCACTTTTTACCGGCCGTAAGGGCGAGGGATGGTGGAGAGGAGGTGTAGAGTAGAGAGCTGGGGGTGGGGTCTAGGGGGGAAGAGGCGGCATGTGAGCGGGGCCTCTGGGGAAAGGGTGGTGCGAGGCCGGGGGCTCAGGGAGATTGCATGGTGTGAGGGCGGGGCTTCGGAAGAATGGGAAGTGTGGGGGAGGGGCCTCAGAGGAAATTGGCTGCACAGGGGCGGGGCCTCAGAGAGAATGGACAGCACAGGAGCAAGGTCTTGCGGAGAAGGGGTGGCGCGAGGGTGGAGCCTGGGGGAGAAGGGGCGGCATGGGGGTGGGGCCATGGTTCGGGTGCCACTGGCCCCTCCACTTTTAGGAAGCTTCCACCACTCCTGCCTTCAGACCCTAGAATATCTTTGAGTATGTGTGTATGACTACAGTCTTAGTCATTGCATGTTTTTTGTAGGATTTTTGGATAATTGTAACTTTACTTATTGCTTTAATAAAACTTGTAGTACAGATAAGACTTTGTACTTGGGAATGTATCTGTGACCACTATCCTTGGTCTTTGTGTATCCCTCCAAATTTGAGAAAAGCACCAGACGTGATATTCACTCTGTTGAGCTTGAAACTGTAGCAACAGGAGCTGAACCCATGGTAGTGTAATGCAAAATTACTAAATTCAATTTAAATTTAAAAAAGGCTACAGATTCATTAAGAACAATGTATTAACCTTGTTTCTTTCTGGCTACAGTGGTCAGACTAATTCCCTTGGCTGTAGCCCACAGTCACCCTTACCTTTAAATAAAGAGGTGTTGTATCCCACACCAGTGTCTGATTGCCACACCATGCCAGACTGCATCTTCATATTAAAGGTGAGCGATGTTCCAATATGCTCCTTTTTATGCAAATTAAGCGCATTCTTACCACAGCTGGAAAAATTGTGCCCTCATGTCATGAATGTGGGCACCATGCTACCTTGTTGGGACCATAATAAAACTGAACATTATGGAATTGTTTGATCTTATATTTGTATTCTTAATGTGTATTATTCATGTACATGTTTAACACAAATAATGGGAGAACCAAACCAGGACTCTAATGACTGCATTTATTGTTGAAAAGCCCTGTGATAAATGAAGTGGGGAGGGAGCTCCCTTTTATGGACACTCAGCCAGCCGGTTAACTATAAAGCCCCCCCTTGTTGGCTGTTCTCTGCTTGCTTTACCTGTAAAGGGTTAACAAAGTCTCCCAGGTAAAGGAAAGGGAGAGGGCACTTGACCAAAAGAGCCAATGGGAAGGCTAGAACTTTTTAAAAATGGGAAAAAAGTTTTCCTTTTGTCTCTTGGTTGTTCTCTCTTGGCTGAAGAGACAGGGGCAGCAGAAATGCTGTGTAAAGTTTGAACCAGGCATGAACAATTATCTTCCCTACCTAGAAGGATTCATTGGGACAGGGAATGTTTAGATAGATGCGATCAGGTATATTTCTTTATTTTGGCTTGTGGATTTCCTCTGTGCTAAGCTCAAGTATTTTTGTTTTCTTTTGTAACGTTAAGCTGGACCCCAGGGAGCCATTCCTGGTGTTTAACCCCTTTTCAGTTCCTCTATAAAATCTGGCAATAGCCTGATTTTCCAGATGTGTTTCCTTTCTTCTTCTTTTTAAATAAAATTTACCTTTTTTAAAAACCTGATTGGTTTTGTGCTTTAAAAGGTCTGTGCATATGTTTTTCAATTAGCTGGTGACAACAGCTGGGTTTCCCTTTTGTTTGTTTTCTTTCTCGGCTTCCCAAGGGAGGGGTGGAAAAGCCAAGGGGCCTCAGGGAAAACTTCCCAAGTGAGGTTTTTCCAGGATTTGCAAGAGGCAGTTTTTCACTTGGGTGGTGGCAGCGTTTACCAAGCCAAGGTCAGAGAAAAGCTGTAACCTTGGGAGTTTAATACAAGCCTGGAGTGGCAGGTATTAATTTTTAGAATCCTTGCGGGCCCCCACCTTCTGCACTCGAAGTGCCCAGAGTGGGGAATCAGCCTTGACAAGCCCAATGGCCACGGGGTCTACAACTCTACACTAACGTATCATCGTATCTATTTACTCAGTGGTGGAAGCCAGATGTGTTCATAAGACAAGGTGCTCCTGCTTGCTTTGCCTTCCTACTCTGCATGTAAGTGATAAAATGAAATTGACAAGATTCCTGCCCCAGCCAGATTTCTAACAAGATTATGGTCAATTTCACTTTACTGCTTCAATACAACTCAATAAAACAGACCAGGGCAATGGGGGAAAGTAGCTTACATTACATGCATACAAAACTTTAAGGCTAAACACAATTTCAATTAACCAAAAATGTGGAGCCTCAGACTTATTCACCCTCTGGAAATATGTGAAATCACAAAATTGGAGGCCCCAGAGTACTCACATTTTTATGGGGAATGTGAGGAGTTGCACATTGGACAGCCTTTGAAGGTAAACTGCATAGAACAAAAAGGGCACAAATGTTTTTTTTTTAAATGAGGGGCAGAAGTTCATTTTGTTTTTTTACTTTATTTTTATATTTTTTAGTGGGAATGGAAGAGGAGAAAGCCTTTGGGTTTTTTGGAAGGAGGGGTATTTGTTTGTTTTATTTTATTAACATTAGAAAGTCAAGTGTTATCTATCCATCTGTAGAGGATGGAACAATGAGTGGGAGTAATGACATCAAAAATGCCAAGAATGAAACCTGACCAATTGAAAGGGGAAATGTTCTTTGGACAGACTGCTCAAAACTCTTTGTTTTTGGTAACTTACTGTATTAAATTTAAATGCATACAAATATCACTTTGTTAAAGATTTGCTACCTTTTCACTTTAGAACTGACAAAACTCCCACCCAAGCATTTGCTCCTCAAAGAAATTCTCCAGCAAAATCAGGGAACTGAAGACTGGATATTTCTAAGGTAAAAATCAAGCAAAGGGTGGGGAAAAAAACCCTTTGCAGAAATGAAAAGACTCATTAGGTTAAGAAAAGCCTCACATTGTTCACTGTCTGTAACATCAAGTCAAACTTTTGTGTGTGAAATTTTATTTAAAAATGCTTGTCCATTTTGCTTGACGTTCTTCATGGAATTTTTATAATTTCAACAAAAATCTCAATAAATAAAAATGTTTCAAATGTTTTCAATCACTTTTTCAGGGGGGATTTCCCCCCCCTTTTTTTTTTAAACTCCCTCCCAGACTTTTTTCTCCACTAGTAACTTTTCTCTAGAAGTTAAACTTTCTCTCATTTCTGCCTCCCCCTCACCTCCCCGTGCCTATTTTTCTAGGTATTCTCAAGTGAGCAGATTTTCATTGCTTTCTTCCCTCTCCCCTTCCCCACTTTGAACCCAGCTTGCCCATTGGGAAAAATTCTCATATGAGCTAGTTTTAATAGCTATAATTAGCTGTTTACTAAACTAGCCAATATGATCCATATCTAAAGCAAAGATCAACAGCGACTATTGTCAAGAGACAAACAATCCAACAAAATAAAAGGTAGAGGAGTACATCCTCAGCTGGTGTAAACTGACAATATACACCAGCAGGAGATTTGTCCCAACACCCAGAGGTGCCAACCAAGTAACTTTTATGTTTGAAATGCTTGCCTTCAATACTGTGTCCGATATCTGACTGGATAAGGGGGTAGAAATGCATGAATCAGGAAGGGCAACAAACTGCCAGTCTGGGTGTGGTGGACAAATAGGTTTGAATGACTTTTGTTTGCTCTTTTGCTTGCCAGCAGATCTTTTCATTTTGGTGTATTTACATGTTATCCTGAGAGGGTAAATATTGGGTAAAAGGGCTGCTTAAGAGATGTACTTAGCTCTAAAAGGACTTTGAACTTAAAGTGATTTGTTCTTTGGGGGGCAGAGTAAATAAGTAAGATGTTGATTATAAAAGTCAGATTTCAAAGAAAGATGTGGGTTATCCTGCAAAGACTTATGCACAGGATGAACCTTGCTCAAGTGAATATTCCTATTTACTTCAATGGAACCACTCATGAGTAGTTATCTACTTGCATTAGTCTTTGCATGGTTGGGTCCTCACAGTGCAAAGTATTCTTAAAGTTGCCTTATTGTGCTTATGGTTATTTAATAATAATAACCAAATACTGGCCCATGAGACAGGAAGCTGCCAGTTAACCAAGACTGTCTTTCTTACAGCCCAGCGCTCCCTGTAATATAGGCATGGTGACAAGTTGGGGCATCTCATACCTGGAAAGATCGTACGAATTTAGGCATATGGCCTTTTGGGAAATGTAGTTTATCTGTTGGGTGGCCATCTTTTTACACTCATTCTTGGTGTCCTCAGAAAATGTGGTTTTGCTGTGGGAATTTTTGTATAAAGGTGGTAGTGAGTTATCTGGTCTATTTACAGCATATGAGAATTAAATGGGGTTATTTTGAATGAAGAGGATGATTTTGATTATTGTGGGTGGGAAATGTTATGAGAAATCTTCTGCTAAAAAGGATGAGTTCAACAGCCTCTGTCAGGAACTGGGCCATAGGTAGTCAGGCCTAGCAGGCAGAGCAGGAGTCAGGAAACCCAGGGTCAGAACCAGAGCTAGAAGCAAGTGCCATACCAGAGTCAAGAATCAGAGTCGAGGGTCAGAACTGGAGTCAGAGGCAGAATGCCTGAGCCTAGGTTCAAACCAGTCAGTTCCAGGAATCAGAGCCAAGAGTCAGAACCAGGTTATCTGGAGTCAGGGAAGGCAGAAGCCAGGATGGGACAGGGCTGAGGCCTGGAGCAAGTCAAGGATCTACCTTGTTATAGAGACAACCTCCAGGTGTTTCCCCTAGGCCTTAAATAGCAATCACGGAACACTATAGGTTCCACAAGTCAGGGCCTCTGTGGGCAGGACATCCAGTGGTACTTGGTCCCACAAGGCTCACAGCCCATTAATCATCACCTTGTCAGAGTTGTTGGATGTCAGTGTAGATACAGTAGTTGCTCAGGGATCCACAGGCCCAGGTTTTGGTCCCATGGATCCTCATGCTCATTTTGTAGAGTGTTGACCCTGCTAGAGGTAACAGAGGATGACAGGAGTACGTCAAAGTGCACTATGGAATTTTTAGTCCATGGTAGCAGGGTCCACATGGCCAGTTAGTGCATGGCAAGTTAGTGCATCCTGGCTTGCTCCATGCTAACTGGCAGGGTAGACAAGCCCCGAGTCATCCATTAGAATAGCAGTCAGGACTCTGCTGGAGGGTTCTAACTATTCTTGGCTTCCCATCCATGGGAGCTCACAGTCAGAGATGATGAACGTTAGCAGAGCTGAGTAGACTCTGGTGAGGCCCTGCCTATCCAGCACCTTAATAAAACCAAATCACAAAGCTAGAGTAGGTGAGGGCACCTTGAGACAGGAGTAGGCAAGCAGCTCCCTTTGGACTGGAGACACTCATGCAAAGCGACACGTGGGCTACTTGCTGATCCCAACTGTGAGTGAGGTTTGGTTGATGAGTGAGGTGGTGCAGTGAAGGGGCTACCACCTGTGGAACATTCTCACCAGCAGGTGGGAAGGGAGTTAGACAGACTACTGCCAAGGTTACTGGAATGGGGGTCTGTATTTCACTCTTTATTTGCATATATATTCTGTTGCTTTGTTTTCCCAAGTTTATGATTGTGTTCCCTTTCCTCTAATAAAGATTTCCTTGTTTGCACAGTCCCAGAATGCTTGAGCGGGGGGAAGTTCAGCTTATTTAGCGCACCTAGAGAGGGTGTATTTCAGGTGTAGGCAACCTATGGCACAGGTGCCAAAGGCGGCACGCGAGATGATTTTCAGAGGCACTCACACTGCCCGGGTCCTGGCCACCAGCCCAGGGGGCTCTGCATTTTAATTTAATTTTAAATTAAGCTTCTTAAACGTTTTAAAAACCTTATTTACTTTACATACAACAATAGTTTGGTTATATATTATAGACTTATAGAAAGAGACCTTCTAAAAACGTTAAATGTATGACTGGCACGCGAAACCTTAAATTAAAGTGAATAAATGAAGACTCAGCACACCACTTCTGAAAGGTTGCCGACCCGTGGTGTATTTAGTTTCCCCAGGTTTCTGGGTGTTAGTTATTTGTCAAGAGGGATCCCAGATACATGGAACCCAGTCCTTATTGCTGCCATTAATCACCTTGCAGAAGGGCTGCTATACTTTTAATCTAATCAACAAATGTTATCAAGTTAGTTTGACAAGATCTGTTTTCCATAAACCCATGCTGATTGGCATTAATTATATTACCCTTCTTTAATTCTTTATTAATTGAGTCTTGTTTCAGATGCTCCATTATCTTGCCCAAGCTCGATGTCAGACCGACAGGCTCGATAGTTACTTGTATCATCCAGTTTTCCCTTTTTAAATACTGCCACAACATTTGCTTTCTTCCAGTCTTCTGTAACTTCCCCAGTGTTCCAAGACTTATTGAAAATCAATATTAACAGTCTAGGATGCTCCTCAGACAGCTTTTCAAAAACTCTTGGGTGCAAGTTATCCAGAGCTGCTGATTTTAAAATCTCTGACTTAAGTAACTGCTGTTTAACATCCTGCAGAGATTCTGTTGGAAATATTTCATCATCTGACTTTTTCCCAACTACAGAACAATTGAACTCTTCTGCCTTTTCTGCATTATTACTGACAATTCTACCATTTCCATCTATTAAGGGACCAATACCATTGTTAGGTCTCCTATTTTTCCTCATATACTTTAAAAACTTCTTATTGTCCTTAACCCTGCTAGCCACAGATTACTCCTTCCTAGTAGGTGTAGGAAAACCCTTGTACAACTCCCCATCACTCTGTACAACTTGATGAGTAACAGCCTGTAGACAACAGATAGAATAAATACATTTTCAGTCAGTCTGCATATATGCTCAAGCCCCAAGTCAAGTTTGCTGGGTAGTGACCATGTGAGTGTTTCCACCATCTTTTGTACTTAACATTGGTTTCCTTGGAAGCGAAATATTTTCCTATATTCTACACAGACTACCTTTGATCTGTATCCTCATTGTTACTTTTTCAATTTTCAAACATTCTTTAAGAATTTTGTCAGCAATGCTGCAATTATTTTTGTACTGAACTAAGAAATAGAAACAGAGTCAAAGGTGGCTAAATTATTTCTAAAACCAGAGCTAAAAAAAAATAGCTGCAGGATTTAAACAAATACTTCTGGTTGAGGATGGTTTCGAGCACACAATATTTCCATGTCCTCTAGCAAATACCAACACCTTATGGTATCTCTTAATGCACCAGAAGTGTTTTACAAGAAGATAGCAGATGTTAGAAAGAATATGTTGTGTTGACACTTATACTTATGATGTACACTTTCTGAGATAAAATCAGACAGCCTAATGTTAATTTTGATATCATTATTCTCTGGGAGCAATAAAACTGATGAAAACAGTAATCCAAAATGATTTTGAGCATTATCTAAGTTTTCTCCTATAGTCTGTTAAGATTGAAAGCTGTTAGTATCTGGAACTACCCCTCCTGTTCTGTCAGTGAATTCTGAAGAGGCCATCCTTTAATATGATATGATTAAAATGTATAACTAAAGCCTGCTTAATGTGAATTATGTGAGCTATAGGCTAAAGAAAATTAATGCAGGAGCTGGGATTTGTCTGGCTTAACTTCCTTCAACTTTTGACAAGTAGCTCGTAGTAAAGGTTTACCAATCATTTCATAGAGTTAGGGCTGAAATCAAGAAGTTTTTTAAACTGTGAAAACTTCAATTCTGTTTTCTAGGAATCATTGGAAAATCAGCAAAATAAGACTAAAAACTGTTGTCATTAGACAAGGTCTCTGTTCACAAAGAGACACACACATATTTCTCTGGCTTGGGATTTACTCACAGGGAGTTTCCACCATTGTCCTCCTTCACCCTTCCATTGTGCCTATGTACTGTCCAAGGTTCTGGTCCAGGCAGAAGCAGAACCTCTTTGACATCCCTGGGGTCCATCTGTACAATGTCAGTGGCAGGACTGGAGTGTAAATTATCCATGGCTGCAAATAAAGATGATTGTGAAGATAGTCTACAGAAATGGGTGGTGGACTAGGAAGTCTTGTAACGGAAGTTTTCCTACTCTCTGTAGGAAACCAAGAGGAACTTTATCTCCACACCAGCTGGTAAAAATCAATGTTTTTAGCATTTCAAGTAGAGTTTTTTCAGCTCTTCCATAAGTAAAAATATTAAAAATGCCATGATTTACTTAATAAAAATCTTTCATCAACCTCATTTGATATTTGCTTGTGAATTCATTGTGTTAATTTTTCATTTACATTTCAAAGAATACTAAGGGTCAGACACACATAAAAAGCCCATATTAACATGAAGTTAAAATTGCTAATGCCCATTCCTAAATGCCACAAACACTAAAGAGAAAAGGAATCCTGAGTTAAGCTTGTTTCGCAAACAATGAAATATGTATGAAAGAAGAAGTGATTTCTAATCAATGAAGGGAATAATTGTGGATTAGATCATCAGTGGTTTTTCATGGTAAGCAATCAGTACTCTTCCTCTCTATCCCTCACAATTAGAGCACTGCATTCAGTTTTGAGCATCATAAAATAAGTAGACCTGTAATTTTCTATTTGGGCACAAGGATAAATAGGTAAAAAAATATCTGTGAAGCACCTTGCACACTGCTGGCACAAATAATAAATGGACAACAACAAAAATACATTAAAAAAGACTGGCAAGTTTAATAGCATTGGGGGAAGGTAATAAGGGGTTTAGAAAATATAGTCTAGGAGGAGGTGAAAGGAATTGCACACATACAAACTAGAGAAAAATAAGGCTGATTGAGAAATTGTTGACTAGACATATAGTAGCCTATGACAGAGAGAAGGGGCCACAATAATCCTCATTAAGGTCAAAACAAGTAATAATATTTAAGCCACAGCAGGGAATAGTTAGATTAAAGATTGGTTGGTCAGGGAACATAAAGCTGTAAAAATAAACATTGGAACATGTTGTCATAAGAGACTGTGGAATCAGCAGTGCATAATGATACTTTAGAGGTCTTTTCTGTTGTGATTCAGAGGCACAGGTTCAATGACTCAGAGGTTTTTTCCAACACAAGTGATTCTGTGATTCATTTAGTGACTCCTGGATGTTGAGTAACTCTTCCCTGGGTGACCAGGCATTTTTTGTTTTATTGCCAAACATTCTGGGGGATGGGGGCATCTTGGGGGTTATACACATAATTTGAAAATTAACTTGAGAACAGTTCAAGAGAGTCTTGCATTGCTTCTAGAAACCACAGCAGATGTGGGCTGCATCCTTTTAAGGACAGCGTAACCCAGGGCCATGATATAGTCACAATGTGAGTTTCCAGAAATGGAAGAAGAGCAACTTTCCCTTTTATACAATGAAAGGGATTTCCTCTGGCTGACATTAAATACTAACTATACTTAATATTAGATCCATTATAAATCTGCAGAAAATTTTGCCTAGTCCATGGATATTTTTTTGCAAAGTCTGCATAACAGGATGAGCAACTGCAGCACATATTTCCAATAGCTTTATCCATAGCTTACCAAAAGGAGAAAAAAAAATTTGTGGGGGGGGAGTGGAGCCCCCACCTTCTTCATGTTCAAAGGGGGGAAAATGCCCTTTTTAAATGACAAGAGTTCCAAAAGTGAAAAGCAACAACAAAGTTTGCCTTTAACTTTCATAACATTCTGCCCTCTCTTCTCCATCTTAACTTTCACCTTTGTTATCCTCCTGACAAAAGTGACTCTTCCTACTTTAGGCCTGGCCTACATTAGGAAACTAGATCAGTATAACTACATTGATCAGAGTTGTGAATAATCCACACTCCTAAGGGACACAATTAAACTGACCTAAACCCGGTGTAGACAATGCTAGGTCAATGGGAAAATTCTCCCATCGACCTAGCTACTGCCTCTCAGGAAAGTGGATTACCTACGCCAACGGGAGAACCATTGGCGTACATAGCGTGTTCACTGAAGTGCCACTGCATCAGTGCAGCTGTGCCACTGGGGTGTTTTAAGTGTAGACAAGCCCTTAGTATAGACCTTTGAAAATTGTCTCAGTTATGATTTTCCTATCTGTGACTGATACATTCACTGTCTTTAGATCTGTCCCTCCATGAATCACTCTTTTTGATTTACCTTTTCTGCCAAGTTCATTTTCTTTTTCCATCTGCCTTAGTTACTCTGCATCTTTTTTCTTCTTTTTGATTCACTTCCATTTTTATGATTTAGTATTGTCTGATTTACGAGTCCAAGTTCTCTTATTATCATTTTCTTTTCTTTTACTTTATTTCCCAGCCTATCCCTGGCAGCATCTTTCTGATTCACTCTTTTCCATTTATTTTTTTCATGGTCATTCTGGACTGAAACTGAGTGAAAACAGCTTTTTGAGAAGTCCATCTCAGAATAATTCTGCCCCAGATTTTTAAGACAAGATCTCAAAGCCTCATCTTGTACTATGATTTGTACGAAAGATGATTTATTAGGATTTTTCCTTTGTCAGTTACCATTTCCTTTCTCTCCTGCTATCTTTACCGTAGCGTAGTCATAGATTTAATAGATTTTAAAACCAAAAGGGACGATGAGAAGATATATCACAGGCCATTAAATTTCACTCAGTCACCCTGTGATGCACCTGGTGGGGTATTAGTGTCTAATTAGTGATAAAATCCAGTGAGGGAGGAGCCGGATCTTCATAAAGGAAGGAGCAAAGGGCTGCTGGTGAAGGGGCCAGAAAGGAGACTCAGGTGAGAGGGGCTTTTTCTCTTGAGCTGAACTGGAAGCCTGATTGGAGACAAGGGTCAATCGGGGATAGCAGCCTGCCTGGAACTTTGCAAAGAGGGAGAGTGTGACAGTCCCTGAGTAGTGGGAATGAAACTCGGGAACTTGGGCCAGTGTCGGGATGCTTCTAAGCTGGGACTAGCCTGCAAGGAAGAAGGCTAGTAACCGAGTCCAACTGGGCTGAAGATTCAGTTATTTTCTGTTGGAGTTTGACTGAATGCATTTGAGGCCCTGCAAAGGATTGAACTCTTTTACCTGGCTTGGATGAAGGGCTAGGTCATGCAATGGCCGAAATAGGCAAAGAAGGTCTGGGGGAAACTGAGGCATAGCTGTTGCAATGCCACGTTCAGGCACCGGGGGTATGGTGCAGTGGTAACATTGCCCAATAATTTCTGTTTGACTAAAGCATATCTTCCAGAAAAGCATCCAGTCATGATCCAAAGCCATCAAAAGATGGAGAATCCACCACTTCCCTTGGTGATTTGTTACAATGGTTAGTTACTCTCACTGTTAAAAAATTGTGCCTTATTTCTAATGTGAATTTTCTGGCTCTAAATTCAAGACATTGGTTCCTGTTATGCCTTTCTCTGCTAGACTGAAGATCCTTTTAGTACCTGGGATTTTATCCCAGTGAAGGTGACCAAGTCACTTCTCTGTTTTCTTTTTGATACGCTAAACAGATCGAGCTCTTTAGACCTTCCAGGGTACATCTTCACTACAGAGTCAGCTCAGACGATCAGTGCCAGGGTGTGTACAGTCACACTGCAAAGACCTATCCGAGCCAGTGTGTCCTCACTGGTGCTGCACTCACCCATGTGGGGCGCTAGGACTTCTGGGATTGTATTCTCTGGTTCTTTGTGCTGCAATAAACAGAGCCACTCTCTGACTTGTCTGTCCTTCTGGGCATGTGCGGGGGATTGTGAGAAGGTGTTGGAAGACTATCACCACTCAAGTGGTTTAGCCAGCATTTTCATTACAAAGTGGGTGTGTTACCAGCCTGAGTGTAAGCATCACTTGGGCTTTATCTGATATCCCAGGAAAACCAGTGAGCTCAGATTGAAAGCACCACTAAACTTGGGTAAGAGTTTTGTGTGTGGATAGGAGAGGGGTCTAGAAGCAACACCAAAGTAAGAGCTCAAGTTACTTTTCTAGTCTTGTCATCCCTCACTGTAAGGCATTTTCTCCAGACCTCACCTCATTTTTGTGGCCCTCTTCTGGATCCTATCCAATTTTTCGACATCATTTTAAAAATGTGGACACAGAACTGGACATAGTATTCCAGTATCAGTTTTACCAGTGCTGTATACAGAGATAAAATCACCTCTGTACTCCTACTCACTGCTCTATGCTTTTTCAACATCAAAGAGTTACTTTAGCCCTTTTTGCCATAGCATTGCACTGGGAGCTCATGTTGAGTTGTCTGTCCATTGTGAATACTAAATTATTTTCAGAGTCACTGCTTTCCAGGATGCAGATGAAAATGTTCAGATCATTGATGAAAATGTTGAATAGTGTTGGGCCTAGTACTGATCCCTGTGGAACCACTATAGAACGCCCCCATTTTACGATGATTCTCCATTGACAACTACTTTTTGAGATCAGTTAGGCAGTTCTTAAACTATTTAATGTGTGCTTTGTTGATATTGTATAGAGCTAATTTTTAAATCAGAATGTTGTGCAGTATTAAATCAAATATCTTACAAAAGTCTAAGTATCTTGCATCTACTTAGTTGCCTTCATCAACCAAACTTGTCAAATAAACCTGTTATCATTGAGATTACAAGACCTATTTTCCATAAAATCATGTTTACTGGCATTAATTACATTCCCATCATTTAACGTTCTATTATCTGAACCCCATAGCAACTTTTCCATTATTTTGCCCAGGATTGATGTAAGGCTAACCAGCCTATAATTTGCTGGCTCATACCACTTGCCCTTTTTTAATATTGACACAACATTAACTTCCTGGGTATTCCAAGATTTATTTAAAAATTAATATCAGGAGGTCAGAAATCTCCTTAAACAATTCTTTTAAGATTCTTGGGTGCAAGTTATCGGGGTGTGATGATTTAAAAATGTTTATCAGTAGTACATGATGATTAAAATCCTCCTTAATTACTAATGGGCTGAAAAGTACTTCATCTTCCTCAGGTGATAAGAGTACATCATCCTGCTCCATTCCAAATACAGAACAAATAGTTATTGAACACTTCTGCATCATTATTAATAGTTTTACTATCTCCATCTAGTAATGGGCTTGTAGCATTTCTAGGACTCCTATTGTTCCTAATATACATAAACTCCTTCTTCTTGTCTTTAGCCTTACCAGTCCTGGATTTTCCCCTGACTTCTTTAGCGTCGCTTATCAGTTTTCTACACTTCAGAACTTTTAATGTATATTGATTGCTATACGTTTCCCCTTTTTAAATTGTTTTTATTTCTATTTCTAATTGCTACCTTTATTTCCATTGAACCAAGATGGGCTTTTAGCTAAAGTAGTTCTCTTTCTTTATTGTGGAATTTTGTTTTTTGGCCATCTATTAAACTCTTCTTAATGAATTCCCAATTTTTGTTTTCATTTTTCTGTCTACATTTTTCCTTCCAAACAATTTTCCTAATAATGTTCCTCAGTTTGGAGAAATATAACCCTTTTGAAGCACTAGCTGAGGACTGTTCTGTTTGTCCATATTGAATGCAATCAGGTCATGTTCACCAACTTCCAGTCCAGTGATTATTTCATCTTTATTCATCATAATGAAGTCCAAAATAGAGTTACTTCACGTTGGGTGTAATATCTTTTGTGTTAGAAAATTATCATCTATAACTTTTAGAAACTCTAATAATGTTTTACTATTGGCTGCAGGAGACCTCCAGCATAGGTCTCCCAAATATACTTGGTGGGTGGGTAGGGCTAGAAGGGTCTCAGCCCCCACACTCTAAGCCACTGCCCATGTGCACAGTCCAGCTCGGCAGGTGAAACTCTTCTTCTGGTGGTGCCAGGGCCAGTCTGGCGCTGAGGTGCCCGGGTGATCAGCAGTAGATGAGCAGGGAGAGTCTCTGGAGCTCGGGTGGTGGTGGTGGTGAGTCAAGTCCATGCGGCCCAGGCATGGTGTTGCAGGCAGTGTCCTTCCTTAGAGGTTTTTAAGATCAGGCTTGACAAAGCCCTGGCTGGGATGATTTAGTTGAGGATTGGTCCTGCTTTGAGCAGGGGATTGGACTAAATGACCTCCTGAGGTCCCTTCCAACCCTGATATTCTATGATTCTACGAGTGCAGCCAGCACCTAGCAAACTAGCTCTGTCTCTGGGGTGGTGGTGAGTAAGTCCTCTTCCCCCCACCAGTGATCGTGCCAGTGCAGGAGGGGCACAGGGAGGAGAGGAGAGGCAGGGGGCTGTAGAGGAAGGAGCCAGACACAGCCATCTGCAGCCACTGCAGTACCACACAACTCTCTATGTTCCCAGCCCACCTTACCACCCGTCTCACAACCCCTCACTCAACACCCCACCACAGTCACAAAATAACCCCCTCCCACAGCCTCCAACCCCTCTTAGCCCCCCAACCTATTGCTCCCACCAACCCTCCCCTTAAACCTCTCCCAAAGCCCCCACTTAAACCCATCCAACTCCCTGCTATCCCATCCCCAAATAAACGCATCCCAACTCCCTTCTGTTCTCCCAAATAAACCCAACCCCCACAAAACCTCCTCCTGCAACAGCCATCATCCCCAAAACACTTCCCTCCCTCTTCAGCCCTGACCCAGCAGCAGGACGAGCAGGAGAGTCCCCCTTACTCCACAGCCCCTTATTCCCCCTAAGGCCCTTCTGCTGACCCCAGCACCCATGTCAATCTACCCTACAGATCAACCCTAATGCTCCCAACTCCTGGCTGCACCCCCCCCCCCCCCCCCCCCCCCCCCCTTCCCCCCCTGCCCCCCCCCCCCCCCTTCCTTCTTCAATTGCTCCAGTCCCCTATGGCTCACCCAGGATCCCCTCACAGAGCCCCCCAACTCTTTAGCCCTGGCATCAGTATCCCATCTTCACTTTGGAGTGTTATGAGAGGCTGGTGACTTCCCGCCGCCCCGCCCCCATCTCCCCTTCCTTGTTTTCTTGAGATGGTCAGATGACTAGTCCCCCACCCCGCCCCTCCATTTGCTGTAGTAGGCTCCTCCATATGTTCAAGCAGTGAGAGCCAACAGGCCAGAGCGTGAAGCCAGCCCAGCCTCTCAGTACAGGAGCTGCTGCTTTGGGGTGAGTGCAACACAGGCTCACTCTTCAACCCCTTCTCCTCTGGCCTTCCCTCTGCACTGGGCCAGTATAGAGACAGCAACCCCCAGAGAGCACCAGGAACTGGGCCTGACAGTTTTATGCAACCCCTCCGCCCCACAAAGATAACACAATTTTTCTATTCACACATTATGGACAGGAGCTTAAGGTATGCTCCTAACTAGATTAGATCAGTTGCTGGGTTTTATGTGCATTAATGAGTTACTGTACTTGTAACAGGTGGTAGATGTAAAAGGTGGCTCTTTCCTTTCCAGTATAAGCCAATTACTTTTTGTCATCTACTTCAACGGCAATAACATCGGGCCTGCAATGAAAGTTCCAGTGCAGTGTGGGAAATCTTGTTGAAGAGAAACAATGTCTTTCCTGGAGGAGAAAGGGCTGCCCAGAATAAATTATTGGAAGTGAAACAATATTACACACTTCTGAATAGCCCTCCCTCTTGCTCATTTTGTATGTGATGTTAATAAGAAAGAGAAGGAGGAAATGATCTGGGAGCATTTTGAAGAACACCATTAAAAAAAAAAGACACTTGTTCATTTCAGAGTTATTTCCTTGAAGTTCATGGGAGGAGAATGAAAGCTCAGAGAGCAGCGCCGGCTCCAGGGTTTTTGCTGCCCCAGGCAGCAAAAAAAAAAAAAAAAAAAAAAGCCCCGATCGCGATCGCGATCTGCGGCGGCAATTCGGCGGGAGGTCCTTCGCTCCGAGCGGGAGTGAGGGACCCTCCGCCGAATTGCCGCCGAATCGCTGGACGTGCCGCCCCTCTCCCGAGGGGCCGCCCCAAGCACCTGCTTGGTCAGCTGGTGCCTGGAGCCGGCCCTGTCAGAGAGATCAAATACCTGTAAAATTAAACCCTTAAAGGCGGGACTGAACTGTAAAAAAGTCACATACACTCAAATGAGACAGAATTGACTAGCTAAATTATTAAACAGCATGAATAGTGTTTCAACTTTGCACTTGAGTTTTCCAATGGCATCTAAATCAATTTATTTCTCTAAATAGATCCTACATTTTTTACTTCAGTAACTGAGAATTACTTTAACCTCTGCAGCTGTATCTGTAAAAAATAAAATTAGCATTGTCACTTTGTTATAAATTTTATGAAATTATGAAATTAAGGAAGAATAATTTATTTGAAACTATCACAGTTATGCTTATATCTCTAAGTCATTACACAGCTATTTGAAACTCCACCACTTTAACACTATGTGAAGTTATTATTTTTCCCCTTTATTTTAAATACTGCTTTTATTTTTCACAGAGGCAATAGTCATTTGTTTCTTTCTTTGCTAATATGTCATCTCCACTTTTATTATTATTATTATTATTTATTATTATTTATTTAAACCAGTATGTCTATTTTGGTTAGGGGTGTGATTTTTATATCCAATATAATTATACCATTACAACCCTTAGTGTGAATCCAGTTGTATCAATATAAAAATGCCTTGTACCAGTATAGCTTAATCCCATACAAGAAGGATACTGCCATAAGGCACCTTTATACTGATACAACTGCATCCATACTCAGGGCTGTAAAGATATAACTACTCTACACTGGTATAAGCACCTTTATACCACTATCTGTGTATCCATACTAGAGTTGTTTGTTTGTTGTTGTTGTTGCATTAACTATACATGCATAATTAAACCAGTACAAATGTTATGTGTAGACAAGCCCTTAGACTGTATGGAAAAGAGGGCTGAATAACTGACCCCAAGTAATGAATAATGAATTTTTTGGTTCTCTGTCAGCTAGGGGGAAAAAACACCATTTATTTCAGATAGAACTGAATTAAATTTTTGGCAAATCAACAAGTTGACCAAAAAATTGGTTTAGGATCAAACAAAAAAATTTGTTCAACCCAAACCAAAATGTTTACTTTTAATTTTGAGCATTTTTTCATTTTGAAAATGTTGACATGAAAGTTAAATTTTTTTCAGATTTTTTCAAAAACACAGTACTTGATGACAGCTGCATGAAGTTCCAAAAAGTTTTAGTGCCTCTGAATCTGCATTTTTCACTTAAAAGAATTTCAGTCAAAAAAATATTCACCCAGCTCTACCCCAAAGCCAGTTTTCCTTGAACAAGTTTACCTCTAGTCAGAGAAATGTCTATTTATCGGCTCCAGTAACATGATGAATTACTCCTACCGAGGGGTGTGACGCTGTATAAAAGAAAGGTGATCATTTTTACACTAATGTATCAATCTCTGATGTGTGACCACTGTTGCACAATTGCAATAAATCTTGCACAAAGTATGCCTTGTAAGGTATCAATGGAAAAGTTACAGACTGCTAAGTATTATTAACCTGTTTAAATCTATGTATAATCTTTGTATATGAAGTTATGAATATTTGCTATGTGTTTGTATCTCAAACATGTTGTTTCTTGGGTGACATCCACAAGGCAAATTTACATCCAGACTAGCCATCCCTGTGTAGGGCCATCCATGCATTGATGGGCCATCCATGTGTTAATGGGCCATTGAAGAGACTTAACTCACCCAGTGAGCCACTCCTGAAAGACATTTCAGAGAGTACTGAGGCAATGGCTGCCCCATGATTCAGCAAGGCATGTAAGGACATGTGATATAAGACTCCATCTTTTGGCAGTATCTTTCCATGCACCTGGGCTGAAAGTATAAAAGGAGACTGTGACATCACTTCTTTGTCTTCAATCCTGCTCAACTTCTCTGGACTGTGATTTCTAACAACAAGGAAGCTTTGAACAAAGGACTGATGACCCCCAATCTTTTAGGTGATCCATAGACTTATTGTAAACCAGCAGAATTACCATCACTGCTATTATCCTAACCTACAGACTCTGAAATCAATTGTAATGTATATTATTCCTTCAGCCATTTAATAATTCTCTTCTTTTCTTTTTATTAATAAACCTTTAGTTTAGTTGCTAAAAGAACTAGCTGCAGTGTAGTTTCTGGGTAAGATCTAAAGCATATATTGACCTGGGGTGAGTGGCCAGCTACTTGGAGTTGGAAGAACCTATTATATGTGAGTTCTGGTTTTAATAATCCTTTGTCACTGAAGTCCAGTGGTCTGGGTGATAAACCAGGGGCTGGGATGTCTAAGGGGATTTTGTCTTGGCTTCTTGTTAACCAGTGTGGTGATACAGGAGCTCACTTTTGTTACTGGCTTGGTGAAATCTAATTATAGAATAAACCACCATTTTTGGGGGGTGTCTGCCCTGTTTCTTACAGTCTGTCCTGAATTTGGCATTCTCGGTGGTGACCCCTACCAGGCAGTGTGACAAGGAGCCAGATTGCAGCAGGCTCTGCATGGGTGAGTAAGTCACCCCCTCGCTTCCCCTAATGCCCCTTCATAGAAGCTGCTGTGCACTTGGAAAGTATGGCCCCTGCTTCATTCTAGTATCAACAGCTCTGCTCCCACCAAAGGTCAACAGAACCATATCTTACAATAGCCATCAGTTATGATCAGTGCTACAGACTGCAAGCAAAAATGAGAAACACCTCAGTGGGCAAACAGGTACTGCCATAATATGTCTAGTCCCATTTTGCAGTCTGAACACATTCAGATAAGCATCCAAATATCTGGATGTTTATCCAAACATGAACTGTGAACCTTCTGAAGTTCAACCACCAGTTGTTATTAGAACCCTTTCATAGAGGGGTATCTGTGTGTATTTGTTTGGGTGTGCACACGTTTCCTGTTCCCAAAAGAGCGGTGGGAACTGCCTGCAAAGGTGACCAGTGAGGTTTTATTTTAGTTTCCCAGGGCCAGAAATAAGAGTGGGGTTCTGGGTGCGGCTTGAATCAGAGTTTACTTTAAAGAAGGACCCCTACATTGACTGAACCCAGATCTTGTTGCTGTTATTGGCACTGTGGCCTGAATTCATACCTTGTGCTGGTATAACTTCCCGTGGAAAATGCTATAGTTATATCAGTATAATCCCACATGTGGATACACTTATTCCAATATGAATGCCTTTAGTTTATGGTGCTTTGGGGGTAGCTTAAGCTAAAAAAGGAAAAAGATCTTCAGGAAGCAGGGCCAGCAACAAACCCAGTCTCCAGGCAACCTGCCAAGTGCAGCTGGCCTGTAGTAGCCTGCCTGATTAGCTACACCGCCTGATTGGTTGGAAGAGTCTGGAGACTGGCTCTTAAGACCAGCAGCAGCAGCAGCACTTCAGTGGCTGCTCAAAGCATTTGCCTATGGGTGTGATAGCTCCTGTTTCTGTCTTGTTCCAGCTTTGGAAGCCTTACTTCACTTCAGATAACTGGGTCTTGACCCTCGGCTCCAATTTCTGACTCCAGCTCTGACCCTTGGCTTTGATTTCTGGCTACCTCCTCTTGCTGTGACCATGAGGCAAGACCACCCACATCCTGGTCACTTTTTCTCCAGAATAAAAGCAGCCCCATGGGGAGTTATACTGGTATAACTGTATCAGTTCAATTATACCACTATAACTTGCTGTGCAGACAAAGCCTTACAATAGAAAATAACTGGTTGTGTTGTACCTGTACACTTATGATGATCATTTTCATAGTGACCACAGTATGTGTATATGAGTTGACATGAGTCCATTAATGGACTGGATTTAACTGTCAATGTTTGTGGCAGGCTTGCTGCTCTGGCAACTCTTCGGACAGGTCTACACTACGGGGTTAAGTCGACCTAAGTTACACAAGGGCTAGGGTTAGGGATAGGGTTAGGGTTACGTACCTTAGGTAGACTTATTGTAGTGTCTCCATTGCACTGGGTCGACGGGAGAAACTCTCCTGTCAACTTACCTTATGCGTCTCGTTCCGGCGGAGTACCGGAGTCGACGAGAGAGCGATCGGCGGTCGGTGGATCGATTGCCTCAGCGTCAATCACCGATAAGTGGAGACAAGCCCTTAGCTAAAATACATTAGGTCAGAGTGTAGGGCTCAGGGCCAACTTGAACATCTCCAGAAAGAAACTAATAGGACTTGTCTGACTAATACCTTTTTGAAGATCTATTGTGGAAATAGGGGGGATTTCCCCTTGTCAATGGTCCACAATGAATGGGTATACAAAACTTCAAGATTGTAGCTCAAAAGGGTACTTGAACAGCTGAATTCCAATAAGATTGCAAAAATCACTGAAGTTCAAAATGAATTTTTTCCTATACTCAGTCTCCCCATGACTTAATATTCTAGTTCAACAGACACATGAAAATTGAATGGGTCATTGTCATCCTGTTATTTGAGTCTGTTTTATTTCAGACATATTGTTACACACAACACTGGTAACCCACTAAAATAAAAAAATATATATATAATCTCATTCTTATGTCATATAACTACAACAAAAGTCACAAATTTATCCAGAATTAGTCAGTATACATAGTATACTGCTGCCGATTGCGTTAGTATTTGAAAATCAATTAGTAATAGCAACGTTTTTAGTGAGCGTCATTGATCCACCAGGTCTCTTCCCTTTTCAGGATTTAAAAACTTTGCTTAGGATAGTGTTATTTTTGTTTGATTGGTTGATCTGATTTGAGATAAGTTGAAGGTGATGTTACTACCATAAGTATCATTCTTGTTATGGTGGAAAGGCTTCATCAGAGTTTTTGCAGTGTTTCCTAAAGATGGTCTGACTCTGGATTCAGCTAATCTCCTCTGCAAGTTTTGCTCCCACAGGCTTCAGCCTGATCTGTATTTGTCCCAGAGGAGAGCAGGTAGCTCAATGATATGTAGATCAAAATTCAGTCTTTAATGTAGCTGGGGTTTGATTCATTCATAGCTTTGAAGATTATAGGCCCAAGGCCTTAAAGTGACATTGGAAGTAGACTGGGAATCAGTTGAGGGATTTGAACATTGGCTTGACATGTTCATGGAAGCCCAAACATGGAGGAAGTGAGCAGCAGTATTTTGTACCAGCTGGAGGCTATGCACTGTTTCCACATATCAGGGAAGCAATTTTTATGTGGAATGCATAACATTTCCAGTACAAGGATCCGTTGGATACAATTTTCTGCACAACCTATGCTGCTCCTCTGCTCCATTCAGGCTATCTCATCCCAGTTCACAGTAATGCTGTCTCTGAATTATTTTACACTTCTGACTTCTGGCCCTCGATCGATCCCTAGCACATTTAGCCTAAGAGATCTCCTTCCATTCAAAATAACTCCCAAGGGGAAAATGAGATGATTAATCCCTATGAGTCCACAGTAGAATACTGATGTTTTCCTTGCAATAACGATTTCCATTGTCCGGAGGGCACATTGTCACAGTGCACTAATTACACTATTATTAGGTAACAATAAGGAGAGAGGGAGCATACTGACATTACAATAAGCAGAAACAAAACACATATTAGAGTTCAATATATAAACGATCTATATAATAGGATTTTTTGGGGGGGAAAGTTGTGATGTGAGCAGAGATGAACAATTTTGTTCAGGAAAGGGAAGAAATAGGATGCCAATGCCAGAGTAGGGGAGGAAGGGAGGGCATGGTTCTGCAGGGAGCTCTGTGCACGTGCAGTAGGATTTTTGCCATTTGGATTTCACTTTAGGTTTAGCCCTTTCTATGGTGTTTAAGAAGTGAATTTTTTTTTATGTACTAGATCCATGGTGGCTGGTTTTTAAGAAGAAATCCATTGCTTAGCCAATAAATGACTGAGCGAGAGTGTTTGAGTTACATTTGCCAGATCTAACAGGATATGGCTTTGTCTTGTGACAGGTTTTGCTATTCTTGCTAATCCAGGGGTGGGCAAACTTTTTGGCCCAAGGGCCACATCTGGGAATAGAAATTATATGGCGGGCCATGAATGCTCACAAAATTGGGGTTGGGTCTGGGAGGGGGTGAGGGCTCTGGTTGGGGGTGCAGGCTCTGGGGTGGGGCTGGGGCTGAGGAATTTGGGGTGTAGGAGGGTGCTCTGGGCTGGGACCAAGGGGTTCAGAGGGCAGGAGGAGGCTGGGGGCTGGGGTGTGGGAAGGTGTTCAGGCTCTGGCTGGGGGTGTGGGCTCTGGGGTGGGGCTGGGGATGAGGGATTGGAGGTGCAGGAGGGTGCTCTGGGCTGGGATCAAGGGGTTCAGAGGGTGGGAGGGGGATCAGGGCTGGGGGGGATAGGGGGTTGGGGCATGGGAGAGGCTCAGGGGCGCAGGCTCCGGGCAGCGCTTACCTCAAGCAGCTCCCGGAAGCAGCAGCATGTCCCTTCTCTGGCTCCTACACGGAGGGGCAGCCAGGGGGCGCCGCACGCTTCCCCATCTGCAGGCATTGCCTCTGCAGCTCCCATTGGAGCGCTGGAGGGGGGCCATGCTGAGGTTTCCAGGGACCCCGTGGAGCGGCCACCGACCCTGCTCCCCGGCTGGAGCGCTGGAGAGGGGCAAGCCCCAGACCCCACTCCCCAGTGGGAGCTCAAGGGCCGGTTTAAAACGGCTGGCAGGCTGGATCCAGCCCACGGGCCAAAGTTTGCCCACCCCTGTGCTAATCCAATTACTGTTGCGCAATGGTGATGACAGCATGGAACACATTACTGTAAGTTAACACAGTACCCTGTGCTGTCCCATGCCTGTTACACGGCCTCTTCATTTTTATGAGTAAGGATGGATGACTAGCATCTGTAAAACAGAAAACTCACAGCTGTAATCCAGATTTGCTATTTGCTTTATGAACACTCTCTGCAGGCTCCCTATTTCTAAACAATGCAATATTTCTCAAGTTTGGATTTCTGTATCTCTGGCCTGAGTACGTGGGATGGTCTTGGCATTTTGAAACTTTCTCAAAATAGCTTGAATGTTCAGGTCATAATGAAAATACGAGGCCTGCCAGGCAGCTCTGAACAGATTTTTAGCATCATTCCAAAGATAGTAGCTGGAAAGGTTCTATGATAGGCAGGACTGGTAGCACTGCCTATTATTAAGTTTCGTCCAACACTTTCCATTATAAAAATCCTCTTTTCAGTTGCTTATAACTTTGTAAAACTCCAACTGTTTGTGCTGAAATTTTCCATCCTGGGTGTTTGCTACAGGCTGAAGTCTTATGGAAAATGTCAGTCAAAACAGTTCAATAATTTCTGAAAATGAGGCTAGGGAAGAATATTGGTCCTGCTTTGAGCAGGGGGGTTGGACTAGATGACCTCCTGAGGTCCCTTCCAACCCTGATATTCTATGAATGTGACAATATTGTTTTGTCCTGGTTTTAAAAATTCCAGTGACAGTCTCTTTGAAATGCTCTAGTGCCCCTATAGTTTAGCGCAGGGTCTTGAAATTTGGCAGGAAGTTGGCCTTTGTGTCAGGGATGTGCCTTTTGCTATCACCAGGAAAATCCACCTAAGTTTATCCAAATTATTACCCATTGAAAAAAATCTTAATTTGCACATGCTCAGTAGAGACTTCCTAGTCTGTCCTCACTGAGCATATTTGAGCCTCACACAGTTTCTAGTGCTGCCCAGATTGTGCATGCTCCATCTGAAGGCCATTGGGGCTCAGAAGGAGTTTCCTGGGGCACCAGAACTGAGAGCAGGGACCCTGTCTCTCTTGTGCGCTCAGTGACCCCCCTGCTGGCACCTGGGTGTGAAGCACCAAATTGCTTAAATTTATTTTTCTTACTACAAAATTCAAATGTAAAGTGGACTTTTAAAAGTTCTTACAGAAAAGAAAAGGCTCAATCATCTTAAACAAACCCCATTCTTATACAAGAGCACTGATTAGATCTAGCCACATTCCCACTTCCTTCTGTGAAGGAAGCAGGAAGAATTTTAGAGCCAGATTAATTCTCTACTAGTTCATCCTGCTACTTGCATACGAGGAAGTGGAAATGTGGCTAGATCTAATCAGTACTCCTAATTAAAGGAGAAGGGTCTTTTTAGCTTAATTAAATGATTTTATAAATTGATTCTCTCTTGGGTAAACAGTGAAGGAAAAAAATATTAGGTGGAAAGCTAATTGAGAAACCAAGGGCCTGATCCAAAGCCCTCTGAAGTCAAATTTATTTCAATGGGCTTTGGAGCAGCTCCCCAAAACTGCAAACAGTGTATAAGAATGGGGTTTATTTAAGATGACTGAGCCCTTTTGTTTTCTGCAACTAGGTGCAAAATAGCAAATTGAAGTTTTCAGCAGTTTGACTCAATAGATTTGAAAGAGCCAGATCCAAAAATAAATGCTAGAGAGCATGTGAGAGAATATGTAGGAGGACAACTTTTTGTCAGGTCCATTAACACGTGACTGCAGCTGAAGATGTAGTGGTGGTGTTTATGGGGGACAGTTAATATCTGTGCTTTATAAACTGTACTAGTTTCCACTTTGTTTTTCTGGGTGCATTTTGAGTTGTTGGTTTTGACCTATAAACCTCTATTTGTTTTGGCCATGACCATGCTCGAGACCACCTTTCTTCTCATAGAATATTACAGAATTGAGGTCAGATAGCTGTTCAAACTACCTCCTGGTTTTGAACAGGGATGAGCTATCTTACCACTCTGGAATTTGATTCAGTCCCATTAGTCTGATACAGCGACCTTCAGAGAATGCTGCAGGGCTTTAGTTACATGTGGTCTGCTTTTCAGAGGTGTTGATTACCCGCAAATCCCAGTGACTGGGGAGCTGCAGATGTTCAGCATCTTTGAAATTAGGCCAATAGTCTTTTGGCTCAGGGAGTATGACTGGTTGTTCATTTGGCTAGATTGCCAATTAGTGTAAATTTCAATGACTGACACTCACTGAGAATCTGGCCTATTGTTTTTTGGGGGGAAAGTTTTGTCTTTTAGTTGTAAATAAATAAAAAAATGTTAACTGTTGTGCTGCGTGAGGCTACTGTTCAGATCATTATGTATTAAAAAAGGAGGGAAAATTAGTATTCAGAGTTTGAAATTTATAAACATAACTGAAAATAGTATCAAATGCATGACTGCTAGATGTTGATTTGAACCTAACTTTCCTGAGTTGGCTTCTTAATGTGCCTGTTTGCAAAAGGAGTATGAACTAACTTTGTATCCACTAGTACTTCTAAGAAGGACGGAACCAGATCCTCCCAAAAGATTTGCTGGTGTTATGTATGCACAGTCACTGTGATACCATCTCTAATCACTGGCTCTAATCACTCCATGACTCCATGCATCTGAAGAAGTGGTTTTTTTACCCGCGAAAGCTTATGCCCAAATAAATCTGTTAGTCTTTAAGGTGCCACTGGACTCCTCGTTGTTTTTGTGGATACAGACTAACATGGCTACCCCTCTGATACTACATAGAGATTTAGGTTCCAGGAAGCGGCGCGGGCCAAGGGACATACTGGCCGCCGCTTCCCACAGCCCCCATTGGTCTGGAGCAGCGAACCGCAGCCACTGGGAGCTGTGATTGGCCGAACCTGCAGACGAGGCAGGTAAACAAACCAGCCCAGCCCACCAGAGGTTTTCCCTGAACAAGCGGCGGCCCTAGTTTGAGAACCACTGACCTAGTGGCCCTCGTCTAAGGTAGACCTCAAATGTTTCAGTCCTGGAATGAATGTTTGTAGAGTGTCTATACTATCATTTACAGCTGTGTCCTACATCTCCACTGACTGTCACATAGGGAATGGGCAGTCAGATCTAATGGTTGGAGCAGGAATCACAGGCCAAATGGTCAAAGCCGAGGATCAGAATTGGATTACCTGGACTGAGGCAAGGCGAGGCAAGCATAGGAGCTATAGCAACCATAGGCAAATGCTTTGAGCAGCCACCATACTGCTGCTGGTGCTAGGCTTTGGAGCTGATCTTCTGACTCTTCCATCCAGTCAGGTGGTGCAGATAATCAAGTAGCCTACTACCCGCCAGCTGCGCTCATTAGGTTGCTCAGAGAGATGCAAAGATTTCTGGGTAGGTATCCCATGGTTCATTGCAACCACAACTCACTCTGCGCTCACTTTTACAGGGTGTTGTGGGAAAACTTGTCTATTCCCTCTGGGGATTGTGGGCAGAAATGAACTAGGCTTAGGAAATACATTTCCTGGCACAACCCAAGCTGATATACTTGTGCTATAAGTTATGGTTCCCTTACAGCTGTTTTGAAGGAGGCAATGATTCTTTGGCATGCCTCTGTAGAAGTTGCTGCTATTAGATTTTTTTGTGGGGTGGTTAAGAGCCAACATTTTGCCCAAAGAAGAAAGTGCCAGAGGCTTGCTGTTACAAGCACAGGGAGAAAAAGTCAGACCATGTGGACTTGGAGGTATGAACCCAGCTGATCCTGTCTTTCATGGAAGACTTCACTATACAGACCACTGCTTCTGGACCAGGACCAGAAGCAGAGGGCAGTGGTGAAAATAACTTAAGGGACTTACTGGTTCGCAGGGCAGCCGGGGTCCTGGGCAAGGTGTGTGGGGGCAGCTCTGGGCCCCCAGAAGGGGCATGGCCTCAGGCGGAAGGGGTGGGGCAGAGGCCAGACTCCCCCAGCCAGCCGTTCAGCACTGCCTGGCCTGTGCTGCCCAGGGCTCTGGCGGCGATTTAAAGGGCCCAGGGCTCCAGCTGCTGGTGCGGTAGCAGTACCGTCAGCCAGGAGCCCCAGACCCTTTAAATCGCTGCCAGAGCCCCAGGGTTGCGGCAGTGGCCGGGAGCCCCGGGGCTGCGGCGGCGATTTAAAGGGCCAGGGGCTCCAACTGTTGCCAGGAGCCGGTACGGTCAGCTGTGTACCGGCTTTCTTACCGGTATGCTGTATGTACCATACTGTACCGGCTTACTTTCACCTCTGGCAGTGGGACTACGCTACACCATGATGGAAAGATGGGATGACCAGAAGAGGGCCAAGAACTCTGGTATGGAGAGAGCCACATTCCTGGAGCTGTGGGAAGAGCTCATCCCGATCTCTGGGCACCAGAGCACCCAGCTGATAGAGATAATAATTGTCCACAAATCTGTTGCTATTGTTCTGTGGAAGCTGCTAACCCCAGATTATTAACAGATCTGTAATAGTCACTTTGGAGTTGGCAAATCCTTGATTAACACAGTGGTTATGGAGGTTTGCAAGGCAATTATTGCTCTACTACAACCTAGGCCGTTTAAATTGGGAAATACCCCTAAATAAGTGTTTTGAATGTATGAGATTCCTAAAGTGTGCAGATGCTATTGATGGCACACATATGCCCATCTGTAAAATGGGAGAAATGATGCTTATCTTCTTTGTAAAGCACTTTGAGATTTATGGATGAAAATTGCCATATAAGAGTTAGGCTTTATTTATTTATTTATTATCCTTCATCTACCAAATCTTTGCATTTCTCAGACATGGATGCCGTGCTAGTGCGGATATAGGGCATGACAGCAGGCGCATGGAACTTGATTGCTGGTCTGCAGTGTGGTTACGCTCTGTCGAGTTAGGCAAATGTGAGATGACAGAGGGCTTGTCTTCACTGCATAGTTAACTCAAGTTATAATTTGAGTGTTGCCCCTAACTTGAGTCCTGTCCACATCCAAAAACCATTAACTCAGGTGTGGTCATACTTCTAACTTCACTTTGCCTCCGCCCTAAATGATCTTCAAGGGGTCCCAAATTATTGTCAGAAAGGCCCAAATTATAAATCACAGCAAAATAGTGATTCAGGAACCAAATTTTACTTTTTAAAAAACTCTTAAAATCCAAGATTTTCCAGGAGTCCAACTAGCCCCTGGAGTCCTGGAAGGTTGGTTGTTTTTATATAGCAACATCCACTGGCCGCAAAATACCTACTTCCCCTCCCCCTCCCCCAATAATGGGACCCCAGAACTGGCCCTGCCTATAACACATTACACAGGGATTAAAGGAGCAGCTCAGGTTACTGCAGTGTTAAGAACCCTGGGATATGACCCCAGAAATCTTAGTGCCCCACACCAGTGAGTACAGTGCCAGTGTGGAAGCAACGAGTGTTGTATCACAATATGGCCGCTCTCACTAGAGCTAGGCTGACTTGAGAAGAATAATTCAAGTGTAATTAACTTGAGTTAATTCTGCAGTGAAGACATACTCTAAGGATTTGTCTACTTCACCAGCATAATTATACCGGTATAGTTTCACCTATATAGTTATACTGGTATAACTCCATGTGTGGAAACTCTGATTCTGGAATAAAAGGGTCCATGCAGGGAGTTACACCAGTATAATTATAGCAGTATAATTATACAAATAAACTTCCCCATGTAGACAAGGCCTAACTCACAACTGCCCAAGGAGAGGCTAGACTACTGTGAAGTTAAAACCTGTATCTGTCTCTGTCACATGCATTAATCACATGTATCACTCCACCAGGGTGATGACTGTGCCTCTGGTCATCCCAGTAAATAGACATGTGTTAGGCTTTGTACTGCTTTGTACTGCTCAGCCTACTAACTGACGCTGTTCTTGAATGGCTGTAAACAATGGCTAGTTCACACTGGGAGATTGGTCCTGGGTGTCCTCTGCTGTGTGGGCACAGTATGTTAATCAAACTATCCACCTGTGAACACACCAGTACTGCACCTAGATTATTTTGCACCACTGAATTCGACCCACACTCCACTCCCCCAGATGTCTCTTTTACATACTCAAGGGCATTTTGATTGTAGCTCGCATATCAGGAGTTGACTCATGCCTTATATGCTCCCTTTGGACCCAATCCTATAGTCATAGGCGCCGACTCCGTGGGTGCTCCGAGGCCGGAGCAAAAATTGGTGGGTGCTCAGCACCCACTAGCAGTTCCCTGTGGCCCCGCCCCCCTGCTCCAGCTCGCCTCCGCCTCCTCCGCAAGCACGCTGCCACGTCCTGCTTCTCCTCCCTCCCAGCCCTTGCGCCGCGACACAGCTGATTCGTGGGACAGGGAGGGAGGGGGGAGGAGGGGGAACGCCACGTGCTGGGGGAAGAGGTGGGGCCGGGGCGGAGATTTGGGGAAGGGATCCAATAGGGGCAGGGAGGGGACAAAGTTAGGGCGGGGATTTTGGGGATGGGGTTGAAATGAGGGTGGGGCCAGTGGCGGGGATGGGGTGGAGTTGGGGCGGGGCCAGGGGTGGGGGGGCGCGGGTTAGGGTTGAAAGTTTGCGCCACTGCCTATAGTCCCTACCCACATAAACCCTACATAAGGTGAAGAGTCCACCAACATGGCCCCTCATGCAGCGGAACCATGGAAGGTCACCTGCATTGCTGACTTACTGTGGTCCCTATGTTGATGGGTAAATTCCAGTCTTTAAGAACTGTAAGACAATGGAGAATGTTGTCCAAGAGCAAAAGTTAGGAATTTCACACTGAGGGCATGGGTTCACTTGCAGATGTAGAGCGCTGGGAGTTAAACCAGCCCTCAGAGACCGCAGCAGGGAAAACGCTGCCATGTGTTCACACTATCAGCTGCAAGCGCAGTGGCGTGGCCACATTTGCGGCACTTGCAGCGGCATTGGGAGCGGTGCATTATGGGCAGCTATCCCACAGAACACCTCTTCCCATTCTGGCGCTGTGGCTTGTGGGAAGGGGAAGAGGGGGTGCAGAGCATCCTGGGTCCTGACCCAATGCCTCATGATGCATCGCTTCGCATCCCAGCAATCCCTGTGCTTCCATCCACATTTGTCGCCATCTTTCAACGTTTTTTGTACTGCACACTCTGTCTTCCCTTTTGGTCTGCGGGAATGGATCCCGAACTTGTGAGGAATATGCTGATGGGTCTCACCAGCACGTCACGAATTGCAGTCGAGTTACTCCTTAAACTACACAGTGACAGTGAGGAGTCAGATGATGATGTCAACACGCATAATGCATCTGACATGAGATTGCTTGTGGCATTCACGGACATGATCACCACAGTGGACCGCCACTTTTGGGCTCAGGAAACAAGCACTGAGTGGTGGGATCACATCATTATGCAAGTTTTGGATGACGAGCAGTGGCTGCAGAACTTTTGGATGAGGAAAACCACTTTCATGAGTGCTGAGCTCACTTCCACCTGAGCTGCCCTGCTGGTGGAGAAGCGCGTGGCTATTGCAATCTGGAAGCTGGCAACTCCAGACAGCTACTGATCAGTCACTAACCAGTTCGGAGTGGGAAAGTCAACCGTTGGAATCGTGTTGATGCAAGTGTGCAGGGCCATTAATCGCATCCTGCTCAGAAGAATTGTGACTCTGGGCAACGTGCGTGACATTGTGGCTAGCTTTGCACAAATGGGCTTCCCTAACTGCGGAGGGGCGATAGATGGCACGCATATTCCAATTCTGGCACCAGACCACTTAGCCGCAGAAGGGGTATTTCTCTATGGTTCTCCAGGCACTTGTGGATCACCGTGGGCGTTTCATGGACATTAACGCAGGCTGGTCTGGAAAGGTGCATGACGCACGCATCTTTTGGAACACAGGCCTGTTCAGGAATCTGCAAGCTGGGACTTTCTTCCCAGACCAGAAGATCACCGTAGGGGAAGTCGAAATGCCCATTGTGATCCTTGGAGACCCCGCCTACCCTTTAATGCCATGGTTCATGAAACCATACACAGGGGGCCTTGACAGCAGCAAGGAGCGGTTCAACAACAGGCTGAGTTGGTGCAGAATGACTGTGGAGTGTGCTTTTGGCCATTTAAAGGGCCGCTGGAGCTGTCTGTATGGGAAGCTGGACCTGGCCGATGACAACATCCCTACGATTATAGCCATGTGCTGTACCCTCCATAACATTTGGGAAGGGAAGAGTGAAAGCTTCACTAAGGCATGGACCACAGAGATTCAACACCTGGAGGCTGAATTTGAACAGCCAGAGACCAAGGCTATTAGAGGGGCCCAGCGCGGGGCTGTAAGGATTAAGGATGCCTTGAGGGAGCAATTCAATGCTGAAAGCCACCAGTAATGTTTGGTGCCCTGCACGGGAGTGAAGTGCAGTGGTTCCAATGCTAGTAGGCATCTGTGTTTGCTACATATGATGTACTGACTTGCAGTGCCTTCCTGGGCTACACTATCTTTTACTTAATGCAATAAAGAATGTTTGCAAAGCCAAAAAATTCATTTATTGAAAAGAAACACAACTGCTGGGGAAACACACATGGCATGACACATCTGTGCTGTGTGGGAGGAGGGAAGGGGGTGGGGTGGGGAACGGAACAATCACAGATGTGCGTATGTCCTGTTATCATATTCAGCCTTCCTGTCTGGAGTGCCATGCAATGAGTGCTGCACTTCAGGCTGGCTAAAATGCATGGTGATGGGGGTTCAGTGCAGTGGTTAAGGGTCTTAGTTTGCAGAGCTGGTTTGTGAAGCTACAGGTGTTGGAGGCAGCTGGTGGCGATAAGAGATCGGATGTTGGGGAAAATGTGTTGGCGGTGACGTGGGGCCACAAGGCAAAGAGTTTTGGGACAAGGGCTGCAGGGAGGGATGGGCGCGGATCTGCTCCGTCTGCAGTGCTATGAGCGCCTGCATTGCGTCCGCTTGGCGCTCCATAATGCTTAGAAGCCACTCCGTGGTTTGTTGCCGGTGATCCGCATTCTCCTGGCGGAGCCTCCTTTCAGTCTCCCACCACTCCTGTACTTTTTTATTTTCAGTAAGGGACTGCTCCATGACTGCATGCAGAAGATACTCCTTGCTTCTTCGCGGCCACTTCCTGATTCTTTGCAGCCTTTCGGCCATTGATAACAAGGACAGCTGGGATCGCAAGGTTGCATCTGTAAAGCCAAAATGCAACAATTAACAGAAGCAGCATTGTTCACACTAGACCAGGGGTTCCCAGACTTGATTCGCGGCTTGTTCAGGATAAGCCCCTGGTGGGCCGCGAGACACTTTGTTTACCTGAGCGTCCGCAGGTACGGCCGCTCGCAGTTCCCAGTGGCCGCTGTTCGCCGTTCCCGGCCAATGGGAGCTCCAGGAAGCGGTGGCCCAGCCAAGTTTGGGAACCCCCGCACTAGATAGAGCAATGATTCAGCCGAACTTAAAGACAAACACAGTGCACACAATAGCAGAAAGTGCCCATCCCAAAGCGAGCACACATAATCCACAAGAGCCCCGCAATGGTGAGTAACCACAGGGGCAAGAGGGACTAATTGTTTCAGGGCCGTACTGTCCTCTGGGGTTCTGTGACTTGGGGAGAGCCAACAGCTGCAGGGGGCCCCTATACTGAACACTGTCCCCACATTTTCCGCAGGATGAGTTCGTCCTGGAAGATATCTCGTTGTTGAGGGTAACCTGGGAAGCAAGGGAGGGTCTTCTACTACAATGCAGCTTCCACTCTGGCCCTTATGTGGCTTGCCTATGTGCAGCAACGGTCCCTGCGCCCGTCACGGCACAGTGGCGCGGACATGTTAGCCTTACTGGGACAAGGAGCACAGCTGGAGCGCAGCTGGGACCGGACAGCTTCCTCCCCCCAAACACTGATGAGGTCCAGCAACTCGCCATTGCTCCAAACTGGGGATCGCCTGGCACGTGGAGGCATGGTCACCTGGAAAGATGTGCTGAGAGCACTACACGCCTTGTTGAGCAAACAGGAAGGGAAATTTCAAAATTCCCAGAGAATTTAAAGGGCGGGTCTGACAGTTGGTCACCTGAGGGCAGGGCAGTAGAGTTCAAAGTGATGACTAGAGTGGCTAGAACAGGCATTGTGGAGGCCGATCAGAGTGCATTAATAGACCAGGGCGTACACACTGGCACCACGGCGCTCCAGCCAGGGCACAGCAAGCATTATGCTTCTCGTGGAGGTGGATTACCAGGGGCGCTCCAGCCGTGGAGTCTGGGCGCTCTACGTGCCTTGCCAGTGTGGACACCTCAGAAGTTAGGGCGCCCGGGGCTGATTTAATGCGCTCCAACTTGCAAGTGTAGCCAAGGCCTGAGTCTAGAATGATCAATTTAAAACTAATACAATGTTTATGTTTTCTTACACTGACAATTTTCAATAGAAGTTTTGATAATAGAAACTTTTGAAAAATGAGTATTTTAGGCCAGATGTTATGTAGAACAGCACTTGTCAGTATAAAATGTTGCTTCAATGCAATTCTGATGGGTATATGATAAGAAAATGCCAAATAAGTCAATTTCCAGTAATTTAAACTTATATTGGGCTTTTTACATGGGGTATTTTGCCTTTTTCTATAGCAACAATGTGCAGCATGCTTGGTTTCACTATCTGTATCAAATATGTATTATAAACAGAATAATAGATGAAAAAGTATTGTCTAACAAGGATGTTTTTTCATTGTAAACCACAGGAAAGAACTCTAAGTTGCTTGTGATGTCTCAAGGATACTGAGATGACTAGAACAGCCTTGTTATACATAGTTGTATATTTATTTTTGTAACATATGGATTTTAAAAAGGTTTATATCGTATTAGAAAATAAAAGAATGACTTTTCCTTTTCTATTATCCTTCTGCTCTGCCTCACAACTTTGGGAAGCATATCTTAAACTCACAGTGCTACATTCTCTTCTTCATTACAGCAGTGTGAATCCAAAGCAATTTCATGGAAGTCACTGATCTTCACAAATATTACTAAAACCAGAATTTTCTCCATGGCTGGCAGATTACATTTTAAGAGCAGGATTATTTTGTTGGCTACGTGTCTTTCACTTAAGTGAGAAATGAAGCTACGCAGCAGCAGGTCACTTAAGGTATGCCTACATAGCAAAGAAAAACACGCAGTTGGCCTGTGTCAGCTGACTTGGGCTCGCCTGGCTCAGGCTGCAGGGATGTTTCATTGCTGTGTAAACTTCCAGTCTTGGGCTAGTGCCCGAGCTCTGGGATCCTCCCACCACACGGGGTCCTAGCAACCAAGCTCCAGCCTGAGCCCAGAAATCTCTACTGCAATGTAACAGCCCTGCAGCCCAAGCCCCGTGAGGCTGAGTCAGCTGGCTCAGGCCAGCTACAGGTTTTTCTTTGCTGTATAGGCATACCCTTAGGTCCCTCAGTCTGTATGTATATATATCTTCTTACTATATGTTCCATTCTATGCATCTGATGAAGTGGGCTGTAGCCCACGAAAGCTTATGCTCAAATAAATTTGTTAGTCTCTAAGATGCTACAAGTACTCCTGTTCTTTTTGCGAATACAGACTAACACGGTTGCTACTCTGAAACCTGTCTGTATCTAGATGCCCATTCTTAGGTTATGAGGTTTGAAAATTTTGGCCTAAGCATGTTACAGTATCAGACCCTACAGTGTTAGGATTGGTGATATGAAGAGGAACTGGGGTGTTAAACTAGTCAGCCTTTCTTAAAAATGTTTCTTTAATCACTCCCCATCAACATCCCAGAGGCAATTAAGAAAGTCAAACACTACACCAGATTAGATAGAGAGGGACCAGGGAGGGCACTTCTGTGGGACATGTAGAGGGATCCAATCCATTTGAGGTGTATGCTAAACAAACAACAGTACGTGTCTTGAAATACACATCTGGTACCCTTAATATAATTTGTTGGGTAGCAATATCTTTTGCAATTATTTGAAAGTATTTGGCACTGATCAACAGCACTGAGGTGTGACTTATATTGATACAAGTGAATATCTTCTTAGATATTAAACACAATACTCTACAGTAACTGGATGACAATACATTGTTATTGTCTGAAGAGATAGAAAAAAAGCCTGTCAGAGTAAGTGTTTGGAAAGGGAACACAGGAACTCAAGTTAATTTGTCAAAGTGCAGAAACCATGTAGACCTGACTGTTCAGCCATTCAGAACACTAGACATTCCATTGACCCTGTGCTGGAATAATAATGGATTATTAAAAAAATTGAATACATTTGAGTTTATCTAATGTACTATACAGACAGTAATGTTTAAACACACTTCAACCAATGTAAATAATTCAGCAATTTATAATTCATGAATGTGATGTAAATCCACCTAATGTAGCAAGCAGCTGTCTAGTTAGACTTGACTACTGTTGTGAAGCCTTTGATAGACATTGCTCCACTGCAATAGCAGCTGTGAATAGTGGCATCTGTGACGGGTTGGATCACAGAAACCCCCTTGAGAGCTGCCAGACTGATGTGCAAAGGCTACCTCTGTTCCTGTTCTCCCTGCCAGCTTGGTGGCTCCAGCACCCTGTCTTGCTGAAGCCAGACACACCCGTCTGCTCCAGACACAGACCCAGGGTCTGAATCACCTGTCCCAAAGCTGCAGGTTTACCTGAAAACAGCTCACAGAAGTGTGCTTGCCCTTAGCACTCAGATGCCCAATTCCCAATGGGGTCTAAACCCAAATAAATCCGTTTTACCCTGTATAAAGCTTATACAGGGTAAACTCATAAATTGTTCGCCCTCTATAACACTGATAGAGAGATATGCACAGCTGTTTGCTCCCCCAGGTATTAATACATACTCTGAGTTAATTAATAAGTAGAAAGTGATTTTATTAAATACAGATAGTAGGATTTAAGTGATTCCAAGTAGTAACAGACAGAACAAAGTAAGTTACCCAGCAAAATAAAATAAAATGCGCAAATCTATGTCTAATCAAACTGAATACAGATAATCTCACCCTCAGAGATGCTTCAGTAAGTTTTTTCTCAGACTGGACACCTTCCAGGCCTGGGCACAATTCTTTCCCCTGGTACAGCTCTTGTTCCAGCTCAGGTGATAGCTAGGGGATTCTTCATGATGGCTCCTCTCCCCCTCTGTTCTCTTCCACCCCTTTATATATCTTTTGCATAAGGCGGGAATCCTTTGTCCCTCTGGGTTCCCCCACCCCTCACTGGAAAAGCACCAGGTTAAAGATGGATTCCAGTTCAGGTGACATGATCACATGTCACTGCAAGGCTTCATTACTCACTTGCCAGCACACACATATACAGGAAGACTCACAGGTAAATACAGCCATCTGCAGACAATGGCTCTGGTTAATGGGAGTCATCAAGATTCCAAACCACCATTAATGGCCCACACTTTGCATAATTACAATAGGCCCTCAGAGTTATATTTTATATTTCTAGTTTTAGATACAAGAGTGGTACATTTATACAAATAGGATGATCACTCTCAGTAGATTATAAGCTTTGTGATGATACCTTTTGCATGAAGCATATTCCAGTTACATTATACTCACTTATTATCATGTTTTTACAAAATCATATAGACTGCACAACGTCACAGCATCCATCAGCGTTTGGGGGTCACTGCAAAGGCAATAAACTCAGCCCCTAGAAATACTTTTCATCATTGCCATCAGGCTACAGCAGGGGAGGGCAAACTACGGCCTGCAGGGCAGATCTGGCCTGTCAGGGCTTTCAATCCGGCCCGCGGGCAGGGCTCTCCCTAGCCATTTTGGTGCCCTACACAGCCCCCTCTGCGGGGGTGGAGGGGTAGGGGGGAACCGCCCCCTGGTCCCAGCCCGCTCTGCTCCCCTCCCCTGGCTCCCAGTCTTGGGGGGCTGGGGGGAACCGCCCCCCAGCACTCGCCAACGGCGCAGGCTGTGGCCGGGTTGCTCCACTTACTACGTGGTGAGTGCAGGCCCGAACCCTGCAGCAGTCCTCAGAGGAGTGGGGGCAGGAAGAGGCGGAGCAGGGGCGGGGGCTTGGGGAAGGGGTGGAGTGTAGCAGGGGCCGGGGCCATGGGGAAGATGCAGAGCAGGGGCTGGAGCAGCATGCGGCTGCGCAGGACACCAGTAAATGTGGTGCCCTATGCAGCTGCATACTTTGCATATGGGTAGGGACGGCCCTGTCCGCAGGGTTGCCAGCCCCGTGGCACAACAGGGCTAAGGCAGGCTCCCTGCCTGCCCTGGCCCATGCCACTCCAGGAAGTGGCCAGCACCACGTCCCAGTGGCCCCTGGGAGAGAGGGGGGGCAGAGGGCTCCGTGTGCTGTCCTCGCCTGCAGGCATCGCCCCCTTCAGCTCCAATTGTCTGGGAACGGGGAACCGCGGCCAATGGGAGCTTCGAGGGTGGTACCCACAGGTGAGGGCAGCGCATGGTGGAGCCGCCTGCTCCACGCCACCCCCAGGAGCCACTTCCGGACATGCTGGCCACTTCTGGGAGTAGAGCGGGGCCAGGGCAGGCAGGGAGCCTGCCTTAGCCCCGCTGCCACCCTGGAGCTGCTTGAGGTAAGCGGTGCCGGGCTGGAGCCCGCATCCTGAACCCCTCCTGCACCCCAACCCCCTGCCCTGAGCCCCCAACCCCCTGCCTTGAGCCCCCTCCCACACTCCGCACCCCCTCCTGCACCCCAACCCCCTGCCCTGAGCCCCCAACCCCCTGCACCCCTCCTGCAGCCCAACCCCCTGCCCTGAGCCTCCTCCTGCACATCGCAACCCCTTCCCACACCCCGCACTCCCTCCCGCATCCCAACCCCCTGCCCCAGCCCTACATTCATGGCCCTGCATACAATTTCCCCACCATGATGTGGCCCTTGGGCCAAAAAGTTTGCTCACCCCTGGTCTACAGCAACCCCTCTGGCTGATTAAGGAGCAGCTTTAATGGGCTCCAAAGAGAAGCTAATCCAGGGGTCGGCAACCTTTCAGAAGTGGTGTGCCGAGTCTTCATTTATTCACTTTAATTTAAAGTTTCGTGTGCCAATAATATATTTTAACATTCTTAGAAGGTCTCTTTCTATAAGTCTATAATATATAACTAAACTATTGTTGTATGTAAAGTAAATAAGGTTTTTAAAATGTTTAAGAAGCTTCATTTAAAATTAAATTAAAATGCAGAGCCCCCCAGACCGGTGGCCAGGACCTGAGCAGTGAGAGTGCCACTGAAAATCATCTCGCGTGCCGCCTTCGGCACACGTGCCATAGGTTGCCTACCCCTCGGCTAATCTGTCCTAGCCCTTCTTGGCTCTGAGGAAGGCTGCAGCAGAACAAGATCTTGAAGCAGAAGGACTGGAGGGGAGAAATGAGAGAATCCTCTGGAAAATACTTGTGAATTCTATGTAGTGATTACTGCTTCTCCTTTGTCCTAGGTAAAACTCCAAGAAATTTCAAAATTAAGTGACTTAATTGAAAAACAGCCTTTGTGTTTTCCCAACGTAAACTTCAGATACAGCCCTCTCAATGCAAAGAGCTAAAATGTGTGATACTGGTTGGTAGTTATAGAGATGAAAGAAATTAGTAGAGCAGGAAATGTTGAATATTGTGAACACTGGACATGTGCCAGGTGTCTGATACAACATTTTAGGAACTTCTGTCCTATACAATAGTTTTGTTTTGTTTACTGACAAAAAGATGATCAATTTGTTACATTTATATGGAATGGTGACAGCCAGGGGAATGTTTTCAGTGCAATGCACAGGGAATTTAGCAGCTCAAATTTCCTTTACATTATTGTAGGATGCACAGCAAATATGTCATGTGATGCTAAAAAATAACCTCCCCCTTACTATTGTATACATGTACAGAAATTCATCACAGAAGCTTTATAGTTTATTTTTAATAAAAGTTTTATTCCTGTCTCATTCACTGGTTTGTTGTTAATAAACCCCAAGATTATTACATACAGTAAGTTATAATTCACCTCTCTTTTGGGGGTTTAGCCCAGCTGTTTCAAGCAAGTTCTATTGTTGTGCTAAAGGCATCTACATGAAAGATCACATTACTCTTCCCTACTTCCATAAGAAAAAGAAAATTCATATTTTCTTTATATGCATATTTGAATTCCTAAGGTATACAGCATATTTTGCAGTAATGATTTCATTTCTAGAAAGATACATATTATCACAGTTGCAGGGCTGGCTGCACCACTGACCCCTCTCGAGTCTCTGAGTGCACCCCAACAGGCGTAGGCCTCATGCCTCATATCTTTTCCTGTCCTAGGGAGGAATTCCCTCAATTGCTGTACTTTTAGACTAGGATTTCGACTGCAACGCCTGAATATTACCATGCTTACCCCAACAGGTCCAACTGGGTTCAGGTACCTGTGGGTCTTCCATTGGGGAGCTTGTGATCAGTGGTAAATACAGTAACCAAACAGCCTTGTTGAGCCAAAGTATTGTTTACAGGTCTGTGGCATCTTAGGCGCATTTAACATGTGCGATTTCAGCTTTATGCGGTCGGCAAAAACAAGAAAAAAACAAAAAAAAAGAGAAAAATAACAATTTAAATACTGTTTTTGTAGTGCGGGCGATTCTGCCCGCCATTACACTCAATGTAATTTTGACTATATGCGGTTTTCGCTTTACGCACTGACCGCGGAACGTAACCCCAGTGTAAGATGAGATAAAACAAAACAAAAATTTATTTTAAAACAATTAGACATCTACACATCTTTCCCTGATCTAAGATTCACTACCCTCACTGGAAGCTTAGGAAGGCCTACCTTCTTCAGACCCCTAAATGGGCATGTGTGTCAGTCTAGTCCCTGTAAATAGCCCCTTGACAGCTGCCTGACCTCAGGTCAGAGAGGGCCCTTTGAATTTTTAATGTGCTTTTAACTTTTGGCTCCCAACCTGGACAAACAAGTTGTGTAACTTGGCTGGAGCCAAGGAAGCAGGTTCTTCATTGTTAATAGCTCAGGCATTGTCTCTTAACCCTTGATGTGTTTACCAGGAGGTGATTTATATGGAGCCATTGTCTGGCCTTCCTGCTTATTTCCCCAACTGCCTGCTGTTAAAGTAAACCAAACATATGTATACAGTACACATTCCAATAATCTGGTCACATACAATCTTCATAATTATTGTAAGGCAGCTCCCTCTCCTTCACACATATAACTTGGACTACGAGGCTAGATGCAAGCTAATGAGTCATGACTCATGTGCCACTTAAGCTTCCTTGCCATACTCAATGGAAACTACTAAATTCCTGGAATCCAGATGTTGTCTATGGGAATTGTGACGTTGTGCAGTCTATATGGTTTTATAAAAACATGATAATAAGTGAATATAATGTAACTGGAATAGTTTTATAAAAACATAAGTGAATATAATGTAACTGGAATACGCTTCATGCAAAAGGTCTCTTGTAAGGTATTATTACAAAGCTTATAATCTACTGAGTGATCATCCTATTTGTATAAATGTACCACTCTTGTATCTAAGACTAGAAATATAGAATATAACTCTGAGGGCCTATTGTAATTATGCAAAGTGTGGGCCATTAATGGTGGTTTGGAATCTTGATGCCTCCCATTAACCAGAGCCATTGTCTGCTGATGGCTGTATTTACCTGTGAGTCTTCCTGTATATGTGTGTGCTGGCAAGTGAGTAATGAAGTCTTGCAGTGACATGTGCTCATGTCACCTAAACTGGAATCCATCTTTAACCTGGTGCTTTTCCAGTGAGGGGTGGGGGAACCCAGAGGGACAAAGGATTCCCGCCTTATGCAAAAGATATATAAAGGGGTGGAAGAGAACAGAGGGGGAGAGGAGCCATCATGAAGAATCCCCTAGCTATCACCTGAGCTGGAACAAGAGCTGTACCTGGGGAAAGAATTGTGCCCAGGCCTGGAAGGTGTCCAGTCTGAGAAAAAACTTACTGAAGCATCTCTGAGGGTGAGATTATCTGTATTCAGTTTGATTAGACATAGATTTGCGCATTTTATTTTATCTTGCTGGGTAACTTACTTTGTTCTGTCTGTTACTACTTGGACTCACTTAAATCCTACTTTCTGTATTTAATAAAATCACTTTCTACTTATTAATTACCTCAGAGTATGTATTAATACCTGGGGGAGCAAACAGCTGTGCATATCTCTCTATCAGTGTTATAGAAGGCGAACAACTTATGAGGTTACCCCGTATAAGCTTTATACAGGGTAAAACGGATTTATCTGGGTTTAGACCCCACTGGGAGTTGGGCGTCTGAGTGCTAAAGACAAGCACACTTCTGTGAGCTGTTTTCAGGTAAACCTGCAGCTCTGGGGCAGGTAATTCAGACCCTGCGTCTGTGTTGGAGGAGACTGGTGTGTCTGGCTTCAGCAAGACAGGGTGCTGAAGCCACTGAGCTGGCAGGGAAAGCAGGAACAGAGGTAGCCTTTGCACATCAGTTGGCAGCTCCCAAGGGGGTTTCTGTGATCCAACCCGTCACAGGGATGCTTTACTAACAGCTATGTAAAGGTGAATTTAGCTCTTTCCTATTCACCTGCCTTCTGGAGAAGAACTGCCAGTCTGAGTCTACATAGTCTGATGAGCATTCTGGTCCCTCAGCCTGTGTAGCAGGCAGAGTTCTTCCCCCTGCCTTCCAGATGTGTAAACAGTGCTGAGCCTCAATTCTTTGACCTCAGAGCCAGCTGGCTCTGCAGTTCCCCATGTGCCCTGTACCTCCTCATGTGCCTCTGACCCCTGAACCTCCAACACTGTATCCCCAGGCCCTAGTTGCCATGCTTGCTTTAAGTGTCTTTTCGGAGTAACCTCAATGAACTCTGTTTCCCCTCCTGTCTTCAAGGGGTGCCCTCTCATCTCCAGTCTTCAGGGGCTGCTAAGAGGCATAAAGGGGAGAGGTCAGCGGCACATGGGGGTGCCTCCCACAGCAGCACATCAGGGGGCACTGAGGACTTTGGAGGTCTCACCCCTTACATAGGCCTCATTGGCAAAGTCCAGAGCCTTCCTGTCGGCGTAGAGAAGGGAGCCATCAGGTAAGGAGCAGCCAGATTGAAGTGATAGCATTTATTTATTTCTCTGATGTAAGTGTTACCATATGGAAAAGGGAAACTTTACTTGATAGAGGACAAACTGAAACAAGGTATTGTCAAAATTGCAAACAAAAATCCTTCTTCAATTCTGAAGTGACATTGGCAAGGAAAAATCCCAGGTAAGAATTTAAGACCACTTGAAACATCAGATTGAATGGTTTATTTTACCTCCTTTAGTATAATGGAAATCATAGTGCCGGTGTCCTGCTGTTCATGTGTTCTTGAATTTGCCACTAGGACCAGGAGTCATATGCTTTCCTAAAGATCTTAGCTCAGATCCTTAGATGCAGACGAGGAGTACTTAGAACAGCTGAAGGGGGCCCCAAGCTGACTTTAAGCCACCTTTACATTCAGGGCTGGCTCCAGGCACCAGCTCAGCAAGTAGGTGCTTGGGGCGGCCAAGGGGAAGGGGCGGCACGTCGGGCTCTTTGGCGGCAATTCGGCGGCGGGTCCTTTGGTCCCTTTCAGAGGGAAGGACCTGCCGCCGAATTGCCGCTGAAGAAGAAGTGCGGTGTAGCTGCCGCCGAAGTGCCGCCGATCGCGATCGCGGCTTTTTCTTTTTTTTTCCCGCCACTTGGGGCAGCAAAAACCCTGGAGCCAGCCCTGTTTACATTCACTCAATCCTGAAACTATCTTAATGATGGATTGCATAAATTAGAACAACCTAAAGTTTGCTGCAACCTACACCAGCTGCTGACAGCCCCCAGAAGCATAGCTGCTGGAACTAGGGGTGCTGCCACACCCCCTGGCTTGAAGTGGATTCCATCATATACAGGGTTTACAGTTTGGTTCAATGGCTCTCAGCACCCCGGCTATAAAAACTGTTCCAGCGCCGCTGCCCAGAAGCTATTTCGGCAGTGGGGGAGGGAGCGATCATTGGGGTTTAGTAATGACCCAACCACTCCCTCCTTCCCCTCTGCCAGGAGCTAGACGTTTGTCACCTGAGGATCCCCCTGCAGAGGTAGTGATTCTCAAGAGGCTGGATCTTCTGTGTTTAAAGCTGCTTTGCCAGAGGAGAATGGTGCCGAGCTGTTCTAAGCATATCAGAATCTATAGTCATAAAACACTCATTTTCAAATCAAGAAATCATGATATTCTAGGACACATGGAAATATGCAAAAGCTAAGATTTTAGAAAGTCCTATTAGCCTAGCCCCAGACATTGATATATAAAGTAAATGTTCAGCATTTGATAATATTCAGTTCAGTTTTCAAACTTCCTGTCGTACTTTTCTTGAGCCAAACATACTTTTTTCAGAACAGTGTGGCATATAACTGGCCAATATGATACATCTATTCATAATCTAGGATTGTGCCACATGGGCTAAATTATTGTGACATGGAAAAAGGTGAATGTGCCAAAAATAGTATAGAATGACATTTCATATTGATTTATTTTATTCTTTCTTTTTGCTATCAATGCCCTTTGCCTGTTTAGTGTATCTATATCTACATCCTCAGCATTTTAGCTAGCTTTGATAAGGGGATTTTATTACAGTGTCAATAAGATTCTAATTATACAATTTGAGATTGAAAATTTCGAAGTTTCCCTCTCTACCCCTCAAGCCCAACCAGTGATTTTGGACCTGCAGTTTGTGTGTATAAACATTTGTGCTTGCAAAAATCTGCTTATATAAATGATTTTAAATTTCCTGTTTGGGTTAGTGGTTACTGTTTGCAGTACTAATTCTGTCATTCACATGCTTAAATTACTGGGTTTTTTTAAAGTAGGTGCTTATTTAGAAGCTGTTAATATGTGACCTTTTAAAATTAATTAATTCTTTGACTAGCATTTCATTTACTTGCTGAAAATTATTGCTTTCTGTGAAATGAGACCCATTTATTAAGAAGCATTACAGCTAGAAGACCCATAGATGAAGCTGAAGATTTAGAGCTGTGAAAAGTGGTTAACTAGGAAGAGCATATTGCATATATTTAAACCTAAAATAACCCTATTTGAACCTAAATCACTGTCCACACAATAAATCATCTTCATTTCTCTTCTTAAATTAATGTGACCCTGATGAAGCAAAGAGCACTAAATAGATTATGTTGGCCATATAGGCCTTAGTAGTTCACTTTATTGCCATGAGCATTTATTTAGTTTACAAAGTAATTTATTGCTTCTTCCAATGGCTCAAGGGATTTTGAACATATATAAAATTCCTTGTTTACTGTAAGTCTGTCAAAATGTCTTTCAGATATTTTCATTCAGTCTTCCTATTTTTGGTAATAACTGTGCTAAAACATGGTAGTATCCATGTTTATTGGCTGTGAAATATATTTGAAAATATCTCATCTGCCTTTTAATTCTAAATCTAGTTCCAATAAAGAGATTGAGGAAGATTTATATAATAGCTAATTCTATATTTAATCTTCTGTTACCATAAATGTAAGTGTACTTCTACTATTGTACCGTTAGCACATTCCTTTTTGTGCTGATTGTCAGTCATTTGTTAGTTTACAATAGTAAAGAAGAAAAGTGCTGGATAGGCAGCTCTGGAAACCGAAATCATAATCCACAGAACAACTGAAACTGTATCACAAGCAGTAGTAATGTAAACTTTCAGCACACTGCACTCTGTCAGGGTGCTTCGACCCTGTTTAAGAGAGTTTATTAACTCTGGGGGGAGATAAGTTAAAATTATGTCTACACTACAAACCATTACAGTGGCACAGCTGTACTGCTACAGCTGCTCTGCTGTACGGTCTCCCATGTAGCTGCTCTATGCCAATGGGAGAGAGCTCTACCGTCGGCATAATTAAACCATCCCAAATGAGCAGCAGTAGCTATGTTGGAGGGAGAGCATCTTTTGTCAGTGAAACTTATGTCGGTCAGGGTTGTGTTTTTTCATACCCCTGGCCAACAAAAGTTTCACCGGCAAAACTGCTAGTGTAGACATATAGTCTTAGTTCAGTCTCCCTACCATTCAGGCCTCAATCTCTCTGATGGCAAAGTTGCCAGCTGAGGTGAGTTATTTTTTTAAAAACTTATTCACTAGGACAGTGGTTTTCAAACTTTTTTCACTTGTGGACCCCTAAAAAATTTCAAATGGAGGTGTGTCAGCAGACCACAGGTTGAAAACCACTGCACTAGAAGATGGACAAAGACCCTCAATCCATTTCAAATAGACCACTGAACAACAGACATCAGTGCATTTGGATCAGAGGTATCTAGAGGTGAAAGGCTTTCTATCCACAACCAACTATTTGAGCTGGTCTGTTCTTCTTCTGTGCAAACCCTTACAAAATTATGGCATCAAAAATGAAAATTGCTAGAAGTGCTCAGCAAAACTGAGCTAATGTACATTTGCAAGTTTCAAGGACTAAAAATTATAGTTACTTACCATTTTAGACTGCAGATCTTTTCCCTGAAAAGAAAAGGTCTTTGTTTTTATGTGGAATTTTAAGAGAGGATGTGTGATTTTAAGATTGAATCCAAATAAATATTTCTGCCAGACCAGAAATGTGAACATGGCAAAAATTCTGCATCTTTGGAAATTAAAAACAAACAAACAAACAAACAAAAAACCCTGAAAGGTAAAAAATGTGGAAATGAAGTTAAGAGACACAGCCATTTCCCCATTGACATAACCCATCACCTCATCTGATTTACATCCTGCACTTGACCTTAACTTTGTCCCCTTGTTTTGTTTTGTAATGGAATTATGCTGTGTGTATATTGTTTTATAGATATATTACAAGTAAAGATTGCATTCTCTTTTTATATTATCTTTTTATTAAAAGAACTGTTGTCAGTAAAAGTTACTTTCTTATCTTTGTTAGCAGTTTTGTGGTAGCTGTGTTGCAGGGTAGGAGAGAGACAGCTTCTGTTGGTGGAACATACACGCTTTTCTCTTCCTCAGGTCTGTGAAAGGAGATCAGAGTGTCTGAGCTAAATACAAGTTGGGACAGAATGGATAAGGCATCTTGGAGGTGCTCACTTGAAATAAAGTGGGCAATTGAGGGTTAGATTGTTATGCATGAAGGGACTGAAAAGGGCAATTAAGGGTATCAGGCAGTGTGGTGTGTTACAAATTGTTGTAATGAGCCATAAAACCAGTATCCCTGCCAAGCCCATGGTTTTTGGTGTCTACCAGAATTATGGATTTAAGTTCCCAGGCTCGCCTTTTGTCGGTGTTGTGGAGGTTTCCTTTGAGGGCAGGTATTGAAAGCTCAGCTATGGAGTAAGCACCTCTTGGGATCCACAGGTCCCACATATGCCTATCACTACAGATGTTGTACCTCCTCCAGTGCACTAAATGCCTCAACGACAACTAGATCATAGATTATCAGGGTTGGAAGGGACCTCAGGAGATCATCTAGTCCAACCCCCTGCTCAGAGCAGGACCAATCCCCAGACAGATTTTTGCCCCAGATCCCTAAATGGCCCCCTCAGGGATTGAACTCACAACCCTAGGTTTAGCAAGCCAATGCTCAAACCACTAAGCTATCCCTCCCGCCAACTATGTGGGTGAAAGCAGACAAGCCGGGCCCTCTGGCATGAACTCACACAGAAAGATGTTAAAATACAAACCACCTTATTACACCAGGGTGAACCTTTTTCACAAAGCGATCACTCCCTCTCTGTGGCTCTAGTCCAGGGGTCGGCAACCTCTGGCACGCGGCTCGCCAGGGTAAGCACCCTGGCGAGCCGCGTGCCAGAGGTTGCCGACCCCTGCTCTAGTCTGAGGGGAAAAGCGCCCTAAGAAGAGACAGGGCAGGTCCTAGAGATGGGGGTGAGATGGGGGCTGAGCCCCAGAATAAAGGGGGTTGGTGTGTGCAGGAGGCAGGGCAGTCAGTCAGTCCAGCCCTGTCAGTGCGCAGCAGCCCCCCCGTGGAGCTCCCGCCCACAGCGCCCTCGCCACCCTAGTCCCTGGTGGCTGGAGCTGGGGAGCCACGGCGCTTGCGCAGAGGCAGCGCCAGCACGGGCTGTCCCGGGAGCAGCGAGCTTGGCTGCGGGGTTTGCGGCAGGGTGTAGTGTAATAAAATTGCTCTGTGTAGGAATGTGCTACTGGTAGCAGTTATTGATACGTAATGGATTGTAAAAAAGTGCTATTGTAGTAAACTGCTACCTGATGTAGCAAATGCCAACAGGTAGCAGTTTCTTGCCCTATAGTATATATATATAGTATACAAAAAAAGCCAGTTTGCTCAAAGAAAAAAGCCTCTCGCCCCCCCAACAAACTATTTTGCAAAGCACTGGTGTGTCAGTGCCACTGGGGTAACTGCTACCCCCTGTGCCCCTGCCTGTGCCGGGTTTTGCCCCCTGACACCCACTGCCAGCGCCTCACCCCTGGGCTTAACTCCGCCTCCTCCCGCCCCATTCCTGATTTTGCCCTTTAACCCCTCTCCTAATGCTGCCTCCAGCCGCTTGACCCCCCTGACCAGTCAATTTCCACCCCCTGCTCTGATTCGCCTCTTTTTAACCCCCTGTCAAAAGCAGCCCGCAGAACCCTTCGGCTAACAAGGGCAGGGTGAAGGGCAGTGGCTTCAGCAGATGTACTGAGCATGCGCAGACGAACTGCGCAGGTTCAGTACACTGTAAATAGCACATTACTACGGAGAGCAATTTACTACACTGCACCTGGCGGCAGCGGGGTGGATCGTGCGCCGGTCCCGGAGCGGAGAGAGGAGCGCGGCGCGGCGCGGCGCGGCCCAGCTGGGCGAGGTCTGTGCCCTGGGCTGCCGCTCTGCTGGCGCGGGACGTTGGCGGGTGCACTTGGGGGGCACCGGGGGCGTGTGGCGGGGTAATGGGGGGCGAGCTGGGGTGATGGGGGGGGGGGGTTTTGGCGTGTGGTACCTGGGCGTGGGTGGGTGCGNGGGGGGGGGGGGGGGGGGGGGGGGGGGGGGGGGGGGGGGGGGGGGGGGGGGGGTTTCTTACTTAGCAACTCTTCCAAGTCCTTCCTCTGCCGCCCCGAAAGTTCGGAGTTGGCGCTGCCTGTGTTTCTTCTCTTCTTGTAGGGGGTTAGGTGCTCGGGAAAGTTTGCTGTGGGACTGTGATTAGTTGAGAGAGCCTGTGTATGGTGTGTTGGGGGAGGCAGCTTGCAGTGCTGGCTGTCCGGGGGAGTGTTATGGGGGTTTCTTGTCTGATTTCTGTTCTGGCCCATTGTGCTGCTGAAAATCAACAAAGGGGGTGTCTGTTTTGCAGGCAGCAGCAGGGTGTGACAGATGTGGGGGAGGGAGCTGCTCTTGCTCGCATTCTGTGTTCAGCAATTGTCTCTTTTGGGAGGTGAGAAAAAAGATCCTTTCAGCTCTTCTCCCCCCACCCCCACAGTCATCTGATGTTGGGTGTTTGTGACAGCTGTTTTGTGGATTGTGGCCCTGCCTTGGATTTTTTTTTTTAAAAAACGGTGATCCCAGTGTTTGGGTCTGTCACTGTAGTTTCAGTATTATCAGGAATTTAAGGGAAGAGTGAAACCCAATGACTGTGGCTGGAGATTAATGAGGAAAGTTCGAAGTGTGTATATAATGTGTGTGTAGATATAGATATACGTATGGTGGGTGGATCCTCCTGTAGAGGTTGCCTGACACTTCCCATTATAAGACCCTGTTTTCAGTTGCTTATAACCTTGCTGAACTTTAACTGTTTGGGTTGAAATTTTCCATCCTGGGTTCCAGCCTCAGGTTGTATTTTTTTTAAAAACTTCTTGTTTTTTAATTTAACAAGGCTAGGAGAGAATATGTTGTTCTGCCCATGTTAAAAAATTCTAGTGACCTCTTGTTTGGAAAGCTCAGCTACTCTCATGCTTTGGATCGGGGACTTGAAATTTGGCTTGTAATTGGCCTTTATGTTAGAAATCTGCCTCTAGCCATCACTGTTAACCACACAAATTTGGCCAAGTTATAAGCCTTTGAAAAATTGCAGTTAGCATATGCTTAGTAGGCACTTCTAAGATTTTAGCTAAATTCCCTGAAGATTCTGTCCACACTAGGCATGCTTCAGGCAGCGGCTGAGCAGAATGTTTCCTGTACTTGCAGCTCAGGGCTGCTGCAGGCCATGACAGGTCTGGGTCTTGGCATCTGAACATATTATTCTGTACTCTCACTGGCATCCTGATGGGCCCATGCAAATTGAAGGAGGAAGCTGTCAGATCCAAATGCAGAGGGGATAAGAGCAGGACTGGTGGGGAGAGCTGATTGGTTCAAGGACTGGAGACTGGCAGGGAGAGGGCTGGGGGACTGGGAGTTGAGGTTGGGGGAATACTGGGGCTGGCTGGGCAAGGACATTGGGGACTGGGAGTGAAAAGGGAAATGAGGGAGGTAGGGAAGGTGGGGCTGGGAGCTGTAGGTGGATGGAAACTGAGATCAGATGCAGAGATCCAGTCTGACTGGGCAAAAAAATGGATCTGAGAACCCACAGGACAGGAGAGGGAGGTGAGGGGAGACAGATTTAACAAAAAGCTGGAGGGGGAAGGGGGGACTAAGACTGGCTGAGCAAAAGGATTGAGACAAGGAGCTGAGAGAGAGGAACTAAGTGAGCACAACATTACAAATTTGTTCTCTCCATAAGGATGGAGTTTGAGTTTGAAGCAAGGAAATTAGGCAACAGTTGGAAATGGTGCTTTTGATTAATTGAGATGTACAAAGGTCCGGGGGCTGGTAATGAATGTTTTGACCTCCTGCAATCTGGCTTCTGCTTCCTTAACTCTGTTGATGTATGACTTGTCAAGGACTTGATTTTTTTTCTTAGCCAAATCTCAGATTCTCTACTCTGTTCTTTTTGACTTCTCTACTGCTTTTCGTGCTCGTAATCACACCCTTCTTAATGAAATACTATCCAACCAAGGCTTCCAAGTCTGCTCCTAGCTTAGTCTTTCTGCAGTCTCTTTCTTTGGCCTCCCACACAGCCATCTCTGTGCCTTCTTCCATGTTGCCCCTTAAATTCCAAATAAACCCCTTGAAAAAGTGGTGTAGAGAACAATAGAGCACTGGCAAAAGGGTGGATTGAATGACCTAATGTTTAACATTGCTGTCCCTGCCAGCTATTTTTGTTCAAGTTCAAATGTTGGTAACTATTTAACCTTTTCAAATCTAATCTAACAATACCCAGCCATTTCATTGTTTACTCTTTACTATGTGCTAATGGGTCTTGTTAAACAAAACTCTGTTTTCAGTGTCTGAGGTGTACTTGGTCCTTCCCACTTTGCAGTTGACTGTTGATGGTGCTGCTAATCAAATTCTCTGTAGTGCTGTAGCAATCAGCAATATTGAGTTACTAATCAAAATTGTAAATTCCTCCCATAAAATCAAAATGTGTAGTATTTTCAAATTGGAATTTAGAAAACTGCATGCTAACTTCCTAAAATCCTACTAAAAAGAACAGGAGTACTTGTGGCACCTTAGAGACTAACAAATTTATTTAACAAATATATAAATTTGTTAGTCTCTAAGGTGCCACAAGTACTCCTGTTCTTTTTGCTGATACAGACTAACACGGCTGCTACTCTGAAACCTAAAATCCTACTGATTTTTTTGGTTTACTTAAGCATTCATGTCCTGCTTTAAGCTATGGTAGTGTTGATTTGTGGTATTTCATGGTAGGGGTGACTATGTTTCAAGGGTAGAGATGTGATTTTTGTTGTGCAGCTTGTAAAGTATTTATAATTTTAGATGGAGCTATAAATATGATTGAGTATACACTTGTAACATCAGGCAGGGACTGACTTTGTTCTGTATTTGTACATCACCTAACACAGTGGGGGCCTGGTCTATGACTAGGGTTTCCAGGTGCTATGGTTATACAAATAATAATAAAGTTACCTCTTTCTAAACTATGGAAAAATACTTTTGGCATAAAATGAGACTTCTCTAGCATATGTGGGCGGGATGGGAAAAGGGGTTTTGTTAATCTGTTACTTGCTCTTGGATGATGCAGTTTTGCGGTAGTCTTAGACCAGTGGTTCCCAAACTTTAACAACCTGTGAAACCCTTTCACTAAAATGTCAAGTCTCGCGAACCCCCTCCTAAAAATGAATATTTCCAGGGATTTTCTCCTTTACCCGAGTATAAATGATAAAAGCAGTGATCTTGGAAAGATAAAATTTGTTTTTATGGCATGGTTATTACACACTATTTACTATTAATTATTAATTATTATTTATCATTACAGTATTTTTATATGAAAACAGCAACACTCTTCCAAGATCTCACTTTCATAGCTTGTATCACTTTTAATAAGCCTGTTATAAGACAAGGCTCCTATGTTTCATCAAGGAGTATCAGATGTGAAACAGTATGAAGGTATTTAAGAAGCCAATTCAAAGAGTTCCTCCTACACAAGCATTCAGGTCTTGAGCAAACAACTTGTTCTTCATAATAATTTTAAAAACAATACTAGCTGCCTATTTATTTTTAAAAACAGCAAAAAATATCCACCTCCCTTTCCATTTTTTATAAGGAGTCTTGAAGTTTAAATCTCCTCAGTGTGATAGATATGCTTGCTTTGATCTGCTTAGCTCTTGGAAGTCCAAGGGCTTCTGGCCCCGTGCTGCCCAGGGTCCTAGGGACAGCTCTGTCCGCCATTAGGGATTTTTTCCCCGAGAACCCCCTGTAACATTTTGTGAACCCCCAGGGGTTCACGAACCCCAGTTTGGGAACCACTGTCTTAGACAGATTTGTGTGAAGTTGTACGTTTGTTTGGTGAATTGTTCTAAAAAATCTGAATTAGCAAATTAAGGTTTCTGTATTAATTGCTAGTTCAAGTAAGTGATTGGTAAACTATTTAGTTGAAAATCCTGTAACATTTTTAGGCTAGTGATCAATCTATTTCAGTATAGCTTCTCCAGCAGTGGTCAGAATCAACTGCACCTTTCTCTTGTCAATGAAATCATGCTACATGCAATCCAGGAATAAACTGTCATGGGGAAAGTTTCTTAACCCCAGACATTAGAGTTTGGCCTTGTGCCCTATAGCATGAGGATCTATAGCATGAGGATTTATATCCCTTCCAAACTCTTGGTTTGTTAGGGTTTTTTATGCGTTTGGAGGGTGTGGGATGTTATTTCCTATTGTTGTAATGCTGGATATCTGTTATCTATATAGAAATGCCTAATCCTTTTTTAAATCCTGCTAAGCTCTTGGACTCTGTACTGTGGCAATGAGTTCCATAGTCTAATTTCAGGTCTCAGCTTATGTGAACTTTATTCTATGTCTAAATCCATAACTTAGATAAAATTTCAACTGCCTCTTGTGTAACATTCATCGTCTTAGCCATATCTCAGTAAGACAATGTAACACCTGAAGAAGGGATCCTCTTTGGCTGAAAAACTTTAGTACTGTTATCACGGCTCAAAAATATGTCTAAGCACTAGCTGCTAGGTATTGGATGGGGCTTGTGGGGGGCAGTACCAGCATGATCCAGAGGGAAAGCCCTGCTGAGAAGTTCAGCCTCCTTGCACCTCCCCAACCAGGGGCGGCTCCAGGCACCAATGCAGCAAGCGCGTGCCTGGGGCGGCAAGCCACGGGGGGGCGGCGTGCCAGTCACTGTGAGGGCGGTAGTCAGGCGGCCTTCGGCAGCGTGCCTGCGGGAGGTCCACCGGTCCCGCGGTTTTGGCGGCAATTCGGCGGTGGGTATGCTGAAGCCTCGGGACCAGCAGATCACCCGCAGAAACGCCACCGAAGGCCGCCTGACTGCCGTGCTTGGGGTGGCAAAAAACATAGAGCCGCCCCTGTCCCCAACTGCTTGCTGGTAAAGGGGTGGTGCTGGGATTTTTACCAGGGTGCTGTTCACTGCCTCGGCTTGGAGTCTCTAGCTTTCATATCGACTTTTGGATTCTAGATGTCTCAGCTTTCTAGCTACTTGCTGAAGGGGGAGAGGGAGCTTTTGGTTTTTCCTTTCCCTATTCCTGACCCTCAAGACTCTGGGCTGCTGCAAGGAGTGATAGGGAAAAGAGGTCTCTGCTATTGCCCCGGTCTATTTTTTTTTTTTTTAATTATTTTTTTTTAATCCTTTTGGATAATTCTTGTGCCTGTCTTCTGTCTCTTCCCTAGCTACAGCTGAAGTGGACAGAATTCTATTATTCATTCCTTACTGAATAACAGCCATGAAACTGACTAGTCTTGCTAATGTCACTGTGCTGTTGCTTGGCAAAGCTGTGAGCAGCAACAACAGAGTCAGTGGAGTAGTTTGGAGATTAAGGCAACACTACATGAGTCTACTTTTGGTTTCCAGTTGGGAGACTTTCTTTGCAAATCATAGGGCTAGATAGGTAACTTTTTAAAATGAAAGCTTAAATTTTATGGAAATTGATGTTAGGTGACAAAGACACTGTGAAAAGCTTTTCACTTGTGATTCAATGTTCTCAAACCATGACTATAATTTTCATAGTATCTACAAATATGTCTCTCCCCATGTGCTTGAGACAGACTTTCAAGTTTAATGACTTATTACATTAATTTCACTGCAGTGTTAAATTTATCAAGTGACTTCAGTGGGTGTAAAACACTTTTCTGACTCAGATCTTTTAAAGCTCATTTTAAGTAATATATTTTTTTTTTTTTTTAAAGTTCTGTGACACTGTAGCAGCTTGGATTGTTCTCTGTAAATGGTTTGTCTTACATTGACTGTTTCTTTGCATATTTTGTATTCAGAGAGAAAACGTGTATTGTACTAAACTTCAACAATTATTTCAGACAAAAGGAAGTGAAATGTAAATGGAAACTCTCTTTTTCTGTAAAGAGGATGCTGTTTTTAATGGCAGCTGCAGTGCTTTATCCCACAGTGTTGGAAGTGTATGGAAAAATCATTTAAACTATACCTTGATGCAAAAATGGGAAGAACTGCTTTGGCACTCAATAATTTAAAAACCTTGCCACATGATTCTATTGCTGCAATTCTAGTGACTTTTGTAGCATTGTATTTGACTGTCTAAAACTGGAAACAAACACAAATTACTTATCTTCATGAAACTAGGCACTTTATTTTCAAGTTTAAGCTTCAGCCAAAATGGGTCATTTCTCTTTATTGACTAAGGGCTAAGAGAGGATGTCAGGGGTACACTGTGTGTGGGTGGTGGGGTGGTGGGGTGGGGGTGGGGGGGGGGGAAGTTACCTGAAGTACATTCCTCCTCCATGCTATGGCAGGTAAATATTTTTAAGATGTCATTTAAATAGTGTGCCCATTTTTTTTTTTTCCCCCTCTTGTACTTTCACAGCCCTGCTAAAACTGTTGGCCCCCTTTGGACACAATGGTAATGACCAAGGTGTGCTGTCAGTTATTTTCCATCCATAATGACTATGGCGATGGAAGTGGCTCATTGCCACAGCCACCCAAGCCAACTGTCGTAGAATTACACATGTTGGAAGAAGGGGGTCAGTCCTATCAGGCTCAGACATTAGTTCAAAATTCAAAATGCTACAAGACTTTAGATAATGGGTGATTAGTCTAAATAGAGATGATGCTCTTAGCATTTTAACCTTCAGACATCGTACCAGTAACCCATAGTAAGCTTGCTTCTCTTTTTAAATAAATGAGCTTCTCTATACCAGAGGATGGAAGTCTGTAATTGAACTGCTTGTATTGCATCAGTTTAAGCACAAGTGTTTGAGTCCACACTTGCAGAACTCTTGCAGATTTGCCCCTATTTGAGGTATCTCTTTTCTAAATAATGGCAGTTGTTGATTGTATTATGTTAGTGCCTACAGGCCCCACTGTGCTAAGTGCATAAGAATGGTCATACTGGGTCAGACCAAAGGTCCATCTAGCCTAGTATGTCTTCTGACAGTGGCCAATGCCAGATGCCCCAGCTGGAATGAACAGAACAGGTAATCATTGAGTGATCCATGTCCTGTCGCCCATTCCCAGCTTCTGGCAAATAGAGGCTCCAGACACCATCCTTGCCCATCCGGGCTAATAGCCATTGATGGACCTATCCTCAATGAATTTATCTAGTTCCTTTTTGAACCCTGTTATAGTGTTGGCCTTCACAACATCCTCTGGCAAAGAGTTCCACACGTTGACTGTGCGCTGTGTGAAGAAATACTTCCTTTTGTTTGTTTTAAACCTGCTGCCTATTAATTTCATTTGGTGACCCCTAGCTCTTGTGTTATGAGAAGGAGTAAATAATACTTCCTTATTCACTTTCTCCACACCAGTCATGATTTTATAGACCTCTATCATATCCCCCTTAGTCGTCTCTTTTCCAAGCTGAAAAGTCCCGATGTTATTAATCTCATATGGAAGCTGTTCCATACCCCTAATCATTTTTGTTGCCCTTTTCTGAACTTTTTCCAATTCCAATATATCTTTTTTGAGATGGGGCAACCACATCTGCATGCAGTATTCAAGATATGGGCCTACCATGGATTTACTGTACAAATATGTCACAAAAAGTGAGTCCAAGCTCAATTTATAAGCTAAATAGCTGGTGCTTAGCCCACAGTTCAATGCAGAACTACTAGATGCAGTGCCTTCTGGGAGACTTCAGAAGGCTACTGTGGAACAACAAATCGGTCATTGTATGATGGAAGGAATGCTTTGAAGATCTCCTGAGTTGTGACTTCGATGTTGACGAAAGCATCTTTGACTTAATCCCTCAACATCCCATGCAGGACGATCCTGGAACCACCAACACTTGTTGAGGTAAGAAAAACCATCAAACAGATGAAGAACAATAAGGCATCTGGACTTGGCAGAATTTCTGCCGAAATCTTCAAAGAAGGAGGAGAACTGGCTCACGAGCTTCACGCCCGAATCCTCAAGATCTGGAATTCAGAAGAAATCACAGCCAACCATAGGAATGCCATGATTGTGACTATCTTCAAGAAAGGAGACCGTTCCCACAATCGGATTTATCAAGGAGTCACCCTGTTGTCCACCTGTGGAAAGATCCTCGCCAGAATTCCCCTCAACAGACTGTTTCTTCTTGCTGAGGAAATCCTCAAAGAATCAGTGCAGATTTAGACTATCTCAAGGTATCACCGACATAATCTTCACTGCTCACCAACTTCAGGAAAAGTACAATAAACAACATCAGCCTCTGTGCATTGACCTCATTGACTTCATGAAAACATTTGATTCCATCAACCATGAGGCTCTGTGGAGAATTCTTGTCAAATTTGGCTGCCTGCCAAAATATGTTGCTGTCCTCCAACTCCTCCACAACAACATATCTATGACTGTTGTCAGCAGTGAATCTGAAACAGACTCCTTTCTAGTCAAGACAGAAGTCAAGCAAGCTTGTGTTATCACTCCAGACCTCTTCTCCATCTTCCTTGCTATCATCCTCCTCATCACTGATGAGTTCCCCTCTAGGCTTGATATCCAATACAGAATGGATGGCAAGCTGTTCAACCTCAATTGCCTCCGATCCAAGGCCAGACTATTATTAAATCAGTCATGGAACTTCAGTATGCAGACAACTGTGCCCTGTGCGCCCCCCTCAGAAGATTTTCAAAAAACAGTTGACATCTTCTCTGAGGCCTACAACCAACTGGGTGTCTCACACCAGACCAAGAAAATGAAAGTGCTTCACCAACAGGCTCCGAACCACCAGGATCCTGCTCCCACAATAAAGATAAAGGGACCCTGGAGAATGTTGAGCAATTCCCCTGCAGCTATCTGTCACAGAAAGCTGACATTGACAAGGACATTCAGCACTGCCTCCAATGTGGCAGTGCAGCTTTCGGATGTTTGAGAAAATGTCTTTGATCATGACATCAAGAACAAAACTAAACTTCTTGTGTACCAGGCCGTTGTCATCCTTGCTCTCCTGTACGATACCAAAACCTGGGTCACATACAGTAGGCACCTCAAGGCTCTTGAAAGATATCATCAATGGTGCCTCTGCAAGATCTTTTGAGTCAAGTGGGATAACTGATGCACCAACATCTGCATTATGTACCAAGCCAAAGCTTCCACCATTGAAGCGATGATCATCAGCCACCAACTCCGTTGGGCTGGTCATGTTCTTTGAATGCCAGACAATTGACTTGCGAAGCAGGTCACATTTTTCACAACTGAGCCATGGCCAACAGATGAAGGGAGGGCAGAAAAAATGCTTCAAAGACACCCTCAGAGCCAACATGAAGAAGTGCAACATTCCCAAACTTATGGGAAACCTAAGCCCTTGACTGATTAAAATGGCGAAGTAACTTTGTGGCAAGTATCCCAGCATTTGGAGACCCAACAAAGAGAAACAGGGAAGGAGGTAAGAACGTGCCACAGCCCAACTCAACAATCCTAATCCAACCCTTCCACCAGGAAACATCTGCCCTGACTGTGATGAGATGTATGGATCCCAAATTGGTCTCATTAGCCACCTGCGGTTGCACCAGCAATAGCCGGCTATCATTTCTTGGAAGACAATTCTCCTCGAACTCCAAGGGATCGCTGATGACTGTGGAACTATAGTGGGAGGATTAGTTGAATTATATTATCTAAATTCTAAACGGCATCCACATTGGCACTAGAATACTTCAGTCTGCAGCATAGTCTATTCAAAACTGTATTTAGCACACATGTAAATCAATTGGAGTGCTTTTGTGTGTGTACGTTAAAATTCTACCTGGAACAAACAATAGTTGGCACAGTAAATGGGTCTAGTGTAGACAGGGCTAATGTGTATGTTTAAAATACACATGCATGGAAACTCCCACATCACTTAGATCTGGGGGGAAAATAGCTGTTTAGAAAGCTTCAGGTTTTTTCTCTTCATATGGCTGATCCTTCTTTTGTGTTTTATTTTAGAATTTAAAGGGCTGTGAACATCTGTTGTGACTATTTTGTTTGACTATTGTAAGTTTTGCATATCTTTGTCTTTTCATTTTTTTTTAATTCAGTTTTCAAACATGACAAAACATAAAAGAAAATGTTTAGGCTTTCTGTACTTATTATATGATGAGCAGACGAAATGCCCATGTCTAACTTTTGCCTGACTGCTATTCCATGCACTTCAGTATTTACAGTTGCTAATTTCAGTGGACTGGAAAAATCCCGTAAGTACTTTGCTTAGTAATCTTATCCTATGTGCCTTGTTTCTGGGAGAAAATAGGCAAGGCAGGAACTTGTTTCTAAACTTGCTGACAATGCAGAACACGTAAGACAGTATTCATTTTCAAATTTCTCTTGTTTAGTGTGATACTTAAAACAAGAGAGACATTTCTTTCTTACCCTTTCCTGGGTAATTTCCCAAAACTGAACGAGCTGAAAGTCATTGTGTGTGTACCAAGGAAACACTAAATATACTGTAATTCTGATTTAGATCAGAATCATCTTTTATCTTGTTCCTAAATAGACTAGTTTCTTCACAAAGGTTTTTTCACATCGTTACCACAAATACATTCTGCATATTTATAATGTTCATGAAAAGTCAAACTAGCAAGTGAGAGATTATCCAGGATATTTCCAGCCACAGTGTAGCTGAGGCCTAGCCTGACACGAGTAATTAATGCATGGAGGAAGACTTTATTTCTTGGAAGATAGAATTAGGGAGGTAAATGAATTATTAGGCTGAAAACAGATCATTTATGCTAAACAAGGTAAGCAAATAGGTTAGTAGGTTAAGAAGACAGAATGTATGAGCCAACTAAGATAAGAAGGAGAACACTCAGGCAACCGTTTACTATGAACTAGATAATGAGGGACAAAATAAGTTAGGATTGTAGAGAAGAGGTAAAGAGAAAGTCGAAACATGGGAAGTGTGTGGATGGAGCATGCGGTACAGAAATTGGTTCCTGCTAAGAAACCAAGCCAAGGCTGCTACAGTGTCACAATTTTTTTTTTTGTAAAAGAACACAATTCTAATAAACTACTTTAAATTAGCTTTAAAAGATCTGAGTCACTAAAATATTTTACACCTATTGGAGTCGCTTGATAAACTTAACACTACAGTTACATTAATTTACAGAAGTCATTAAACTTGGAAGTCTGGGTCAAGCACATGAGGAAGAGAACATATTTGTAGCTCATACTACAAACCACCATCTGGAGCTAAACAAAACTGATTTACCTTTCTAAAAAATTTGTCTTGTCAAACACTGGGGTAGTATTGTTAGTGATGGGAGAACTACAAGGGGTGCGTTTGGATGATATCTATGGGCCAAAATGGACAACTGGGGAAAGGGCTGTATGATTTTAAAGTTTATGGGTCTATAATGCATTATAGAAAGGCACCTTTAAAAGGTGGTGGCATATAAATGAGTCTGGGGCTTTTAAATGAGACTGGAAAGTTGTGGAATATAAACAAGTCTGGGGTTTTTCTAAGTCAAAACAATTGTACTTTAGTAGGCCCAGAATGTTTGGTGGGCGTGCATGTAAGTAGAACCTAGCTGTTTTGGTGACGAATAATAAATAACACCCAACACCCCAGCCCGAAGTAAGTATCTCTACCATAGAATCATTTGAAAAAGGTGCTCTACAGAAACCGTAGAGCCAGAAGAGAGACTGTGGCAACCATACTGGGTGGCACAGGAGTTGGGGTGTCCCTAGGGAATTCTGAAGACATGAGGAATTAAACCTTAAAATTAACTCAGTAACTAATGAATTTGGTTTAGCCATTTTAAAAAAGAGGAGGAGGGATTAGTTCTTTAACCTTGCAGCAGGAAGCATTAATCATTAGGAATATGTGCAAACTCCACTGCGCAAACTATTAAATGAATTCATATAGTTGTAAATACTGTAATTAATTAATTGAATAATAATGTTTCTCAGGCAATTGCGTGCAGCATATATGGTACCAAACTTGTTATGTGTGTAAAGCGGGGAATAGAAAAGAGAAAGCAGGGGGAGTGATCAAGGTTGTTAAAACAGCACAGTTATCTAGACCACTGTAGCGGGGTGGTTACCCGCTCCAGCCCTGACAGAGTAGAAGCCAGCCCTGGGAGGGGGCTAGGAGAAAAAGCCCAAGGCTATTGGGGAAGGAGCTACACCTGGGCCACGCCCCAATCAGGGCAGCTGGGCCTTATAAGAAGGCCAGGGCTGGAAATGGAGCTAATTCCCTGAGACCAGCAGGACGCGCTGTAGGGGTGAGTCCGTACTCTTACAACCACACTAGTGGAAAAAGGAATTGATAATATTGGGGAAGAAAAAGCTAGAAGATCCTGGACCTTGGACATCACACAATTAATAAGTCGATGGTGCCGGTGATTGCTATTCCGAAATGGACAGGGAATCCTAAATAATTGATAATGTGAACAGTATGGTACAATAATGAATGGGACCTACAAACAGGGAGGAAGGGGGAGGGATAGCTCAGTGGTTTGAGCATTGGCCTGCTAAACCCAGGGTTGTGAGTTCAATCCTTGAGGGGGCCACTTAGGGATCTGGGGCAAAAATTGGTCCTGCTAGTGAAGGCAGGGGGCTGGACTCGATGACCCTTCGGGGTCCCTTCCAGCTCTATGAGATAGGTATATCTCCATATATTATATTATAAACAGCGTTATCCCAGTGGGAAGATAACTACACAAGGACAAGGTGAAATAAACACAGCCTGCTGTAAACGATGGTTCTGACAGTGTTTGGCACAGATGAACCTGACCACAAGTTGTGGTGGTTGGACCCGACTAGTCATTAGAGAGTGAAGGAGGTGGTATGGCTCGGGGACACAGTATGTGCTCTGAGATACCACAACTGTTCGGTGTGGACAACATCATTCCAGGGGAGCCTGGATGGACTTTGACTGAACCTCTCTGACTCGGATTGGGAGAATGCAACAGTCCACAACAGCCAACACCAAATGGGAATCACTGATGACCAATCTTTGCACACATACCTCCCTTGTCCATTAACACTGCTTTTTTGGTACCTAGGAAAATAGAGCAATGGACACCAATTGCTCTAACTAATAGCAGAGTAACAAGCAATTGGGGATAATAGTGTTTAGGCAGTGGAAACACCCTGGTGGGCTGTGCCAAAGGAGGTAAGCTTGCACCTCCTGGTTTGTACTTGGAGCCTATTTTTAATGGTAGTTCAAATGATTAAAACCATTGTGGTTTTGGGAAAGTGCTGCTGGGTAATAAACTTAACAAAAAAGAGCACAAAAACAGGAATATAATGCAAATGAAATGAATGCCAATATAAAAAGACAGAATCAGGGGAAAGTAGCTGAACCCTGTGGTGACATCAGTAATTAACACTTGGAGGGAGGCCTTATTTCTTGGGTAATAGAATTAGGGAGTTAAATGTATTATCAGGCTCAAAACAAAGTTTGCGCTAAATGAGATAAGCAAATATGTCAATAGTCTAAGGAGAAAGAATGCATTACCTAACTAAGATAAGAGGAAGAACACCCATGGAACTATTTACTATAAAGTAGATAACAAGGGACAAAATAAATTAGGAATGTAGAGATGAGGCAAAGAGGAAGTCAAAATTTGCACAGTGCGTGGGTGGAGCATACGGTACAGGGATTGGTTCCTGCTAAGAAATCAAGCCAACCTTAAAATGTATGACGCAATGCTTAGTAAGTGCAATGAGATATGTAATGTATATAGAGGGAGAAGTTTCTGTGTAACTTTGGAGCTGTGGTATATCCTGCATCCATCCCCCCCCACATCTGAGTCTGATCAACTCAGTGTAGCACTGCTGTATGCCAAATAAAGATAACTGAGTGAGGAAGGCTGGAGTTGAGCTGAGTTTTTTGGGAAGCCGACTGGAAAGAGTTCTTGGAGAGAATCCTAACACACAGACATACCTATTCTGTGATGTGAAATCGTTCTGAACTCTAAAACATAACTACATAAATATCAGTATTAGTAATTTATGGAGATATTATGCACTATTGAGGGAATGTGATAGAATCTATATTTGAATAGTTGAAAAACATACAAAAGATTAGTTGTTATACCGATTATGTGATTAAAATCTATGTGCAAGTAATATAGATCATTTTGGGCCTTGGATAATCTTTTGCCTTTCAAATAGTCAAATCTCGGTTTCCTAACTCAATGAAAAGAGAGTTGTACATTTATCCTTAAATCCAAAGGACTTAATGACTAATATCAGATACAGACTGGCATGTTTGGAGAAAGCTTATATACAGATGCCTTGACCTAAATTGGAAAATCCCTAAGAGGCTTTGTTTTTTATTTTGGGACCAGGAAGGAGAGAGAAAATGAAAAGGGCTGCAAGTAAGAGGGAAAGAAAAATACAGGAATAATGGATATTCTTTACACGGTGTGTAGCTTTTTTAACTTGAGGATAGGACAGGTTTTGATCCTGTGATTTCTTGTGTGTGGACAGTCTTCTGCCCTTGCAGTGGAATTGCTTTTTGTGGACTGTGCTCAAGTGCTGTCGTCCACCTAGACAGAAGAAACTGCAGGATCAGAGCCTTGGACTGTACACTAGGAAACATCATCCACTGCTAAGTAGGGAGACTTGCAGAATATAGTGCCCTTGCTGTTGATTGGATGTAAGATAGAAAGTATATTGATGCACAACAGAGGCTTCAAACTCTCATCTTCATGTATTTATCTGTCCATAGATTCAGATTCTGTAGAATGCAAAGCTTCTTTCTTACGGTTTTGACAGTAACTTACCTAATAAGCAATGATCTAATAATGTCTTAGACTGAAAAGAGCTCTGAGTAGGTAACACTATCCATTATCTCAGTGTAGCATTAACTTCAAACAGTGTTGTTCTTCGAGTGGCAGACGTGTATTCCAGGTTAGTGAACACCCCTGAGTGGACGTGTATTCTAGGTCAGGTGTGTTTGGACCTAGCACACCAGAGCTGGAGACTTTTTTCCTGCAATGGTACCTATCAGGATGGCGCATTCACCTGAAGACTCCTTTTGGCCTCTCCCAAGACTATCTAGAGTGGTGCCATGCTGATCCCCCTCAGTTCCTTCTTACTGCCAGTTGCCTGAGTTGGAGCTCCCCGTCCAGGTTTTTCTCCTTGATTTTTTTTCTGTGCATCATAGTTATTGAGACTCTGTCAGTATAAATAGCAGTTAGAACCTGTAGTTTAGTGGGTTTCTTTTGTTTGTTTGTTTGTTAGTTAGTGTCTGGTGCTGAGCACACATGTTATGCAGCGTTCCCCAGGTTTCAAACACTGCCCATTTCTGCAGTAGTGACCCCCACATATGCTGCTTACTGTGCTTTGGTAAAAGACATTTTAAATAAAAGTGTAGTGTCCCTTTAAATATAAAGAACACGCATTTCTAGAGAACTACGCCTCAAGCAGCACCTAGTGGATCCGTCTGAGGCCTACTTCAGGACTGGGACCCTCCTTGGACCACTCGGTCTGTCACCCGCAGGCATCCTCTACCTGTATGGGAGTTTTGAACAGACCCCCTAGACTCTGATTCTTCCTAAAGAAGGGGAAGGTTTAATTCATCATCTCCTGGGATCCCTCGAAAGAGGAAGCACCTCTTCATTGAAGACAGGATCTCAATGTTGTCAAGACCTAAGGACTCAGGGTAGAGCCGAGCCATCAAACCATGTCTCCCTAGTACAGAGGCAGGAGGATCCTTGTACCATTCTACTGACTCCACAACTGGCTGTGGGATGGCTGTCTAGTCCGGTACCTGTGCATGCTGCTGTGATTATGCCACATTTGGTACCAACAACCCCACCAGCATATGCGGCAGCAACAGACTTGCTCTATCTGTACCAGACTCTCCAATGACACGAGATAGGTGTAGCATTAGTACCTCCGGTATTTCCAGCCCCCCTGACCTCTTCTGCTTTGGGACAGAGATGACAAGTGCTGACAGCTTCAGTACTGATTAAAAACCAGCTGTACATGTGCCTGCTGGGCTAGCACTGGTACCCCACTCGGTCCTGTGACCTCTGTACTGAGGGGTTCATTGAGTGGGGACCTACTATGTCTTATTCATTGGCACTGGCAGCAGACCTTTTCTCAGTACCAAACACTTCTATTAGGACTTCAACCTCTTGAGATGCATTTGTGGTATCGACTATGGTTCTGCCGCTTGTACTGACCATGCCCTTCTCCCAATGGACAAATTGGGTTATCCAGTGGTTTCACTGGATTGGGCACCATCAATGCCCACTGCTTACTGAGAGGCTTCCTTCTACTCCAATTCTGAGTCCTGCAACTCATCTCTGTTGCGCAATCTTTCAATGCAGTAAGTCATCCAAATGTGCAATTGAAGAACAACATTGGTACTGAAAGCAGAACTGCTCTTATGGCAAGGATAGGCCATCCTGGCTGAGTATGTCTTGGCTTCCTACGTACTATACTCTTACAGCGGCCTCTGGGGTATTCCTTGCTCCCACAGATCTAGCTCTCTGCCCCCAGCCAAAGGGAAGATTGGTCCACCTTACAAAAAGTGGCAACCCTCAGAATGACCTCTGCAGATTTAGGATGCTGCTTGTCTTCCCGAACCACCTCTGTTGGATAAGCCCTTGCTGGCGTATTAACTTTTCCCTCGGGATACCATCAGTTCCAGGAATTCTGTCCTTGTCCTCTTCGGATGACTCAGTGGTCTTAGGTTCAGGTGAGTCTCCACTCCCAGAAGATTTTAAATCCTACTAAGACCTATTTAGGAGACTGGCTACAGCTTTGGGTATCCAAGCTTAGCTGGTATGGGAAAATATCTACAAGTTATTTGACATCTTTCGGGCAATGACTCCAGGAAGGATAGACTACCTGATTAATGACATTGTCTTTTGGTGTACAACAAAGTTACTGTCCCCCATAGCTAAACATATGGACTAGCCAAACCATGTCCCATCGCAGGGATTTGAGTGTTTTTACTCTCACCCAGTGTCAAACTTCCTAATCGTTGTGGCCACTAATGAGAGACCATGGGAAGGAAGATTTAAGCTGACTCCAAAAGAAAAAGAACCTAAAAGACTGGACTCTTTAGGAAGAAACATTTATTCTACTGCCTCATTCCAGATGAGAATAGTGAACTAACAAGCTCTGTTAGCAGAGTATGATTTTTTTCAGGTGGGAGGAAATATCTAGATTGCCAAATGACACAAAAGAGGAGTTCCTGGCTTTCCTAGCAGAAGGTTGGCTGGTTGCAAAGACCTCACTCCAATCCACTCTTGACATTGCAGATGCTTCCTCCAGGGCAAGGGCCTCTGCAATTATGAGATGGGCATCCTGGTCATGTAATTCCAGTTTAACAGCAGATATATAACCATCTATTAAAGACCTATCTTTTGATGGTCAGTCTTTTGTTTTCAGATAAGGCCAATGAGGTGTTGCACTCCTTTAAAGATTCACTTGCTACCCTCCGCTCCCTGGGAGTCTCTCCAGCCAACAAGCAATGAGACTATAAGCCTCCACTGCAATATTCAACAAAGAGACAGCTCTTCTATCCTCCAAGGCAACATGACATCTCAACAAGGAGACGTCAGCCTCAGAAGAGGAGGTCATCTAACTCTAGTTTTAACTAATCATCTCCCCCTCCCCCTGCTGTAGGGAAACAAACCTTTTCACTTCTTCTTTGAGGACAGTGATACAATCAGCAGTGGTCTTTCTGTTCCTTTGCCCCTTTTGGGGACAGAGTCATATCCCTCAGAAGTTGGGAGGCAACAACCTCAGAGAAGTGGGTCCTAAGTACAGTGGGTCTGGTATATTCATTCCAGTTCATCTCCATTCCTCCTGCCCACCATCCTTCCCTACCCCTTTTTAGGGACCCATCTCATGAGTCTGTAACTGTAATGCTTCCTGGGGGAACCCAGGATTCTGAGATACCTTGCTGCCACCTGCCCTTCACCTGGGGGTCAGTTCTGCAGGACAAGTACTTCCCTCAAGGGAACTTCCCTCATTCTAGAGCCTAGACTTCAATAATTAGCTACTCTCATGTCATAGAGTAATATTCACCCAAAGTCCTTGCAGTGTTTTGCAGCCAGACTTGGCTGTAATCTTCCTTTTGTGAGAGTGACACTGTGTCAGCTTGTCTCCTCGGTGAAGGAGGAGTGTATTTCCTCTTGTGTTTCCTTGTACCCCCCAGATATACCCTAACAATCCTTTCTTTAGTCATAGACAGGATGCTCTGTGCTGTTTGTTTTTTTATTCTGTGAATTTCCTCTCTTAGACTTTGCAATCTCTTTTTTGTGTGTGTGTCTAAGTATGCAAATAGGCCTACAGTGTGAGGCATACAGTCCACATGACTAGATAGTGTCTGTTACCTCCTGCCTGAAAGGAACATGTGCAAGGCATATCACTTCCTAGTGGACCTGCCTTAAATCCAAGACCCTGAGAACATAATTTTCAGTATAGATACATAACTTCTTAAATATTATATGTACATATATTTCACAATAGTTATGACTACCAGTGGGTTAGAGACCTAACATGTCACTCTTTGAATTATTCTGCATATGTCCGACCCGAGGATCTCTGTAAAACCCTATGCAAGTTAGCAGTAAGAAGTCCCTGGGTCACAGTACTCCTTCAAGAAGTTTGGACTCTGCTTTCCCTAAGGACTGTAGAGGAAATTCCCCTGCAGTTTCAAGGGCCAGTTTTTCTACTCCTGCTATTTTCTGATCCTCTAGTCTTAGGGAGGACTGATGCCCCTATTGGATCTTCGGGCACTCAACAAGTTCAGCAAACAAGGTTCCACATGGATTCTTCTGTCCCTAGATTGCAACTATTGGTATACTGCCCTCGATCTTTGAGATGCATACTTTCACATGACTGTGTTGTCAAGTCACAGGAAATTCCTCAGATTTGTGATAGGAGGCTGCCATTATCAGTATACGGTACTTCCCTGGCCTGTGATCAGTGCCTCATGTAGTCACCAAATGCATAGCGGCCTTTTTAAGTAAGAACAGAATCCATGTCTTCCCTTAATTTGATTGGCTGGTTCAAGGGTCATCTCAGGACAAGGTTCATTGCCATGTCAGGTTCATCATCTGGGACTCATTTTGAACAGGAAAATGTCAACACTCTTTCTTTCTTAGAGACTTGAGTTCATTGGGCTCTATTTGATTCTGAGTTTGACCACTGTTCCCCAACAGTAATTTCAAATGATTTACAACTTATGCATGTCCGTCAGGTTTCACCCCTCTGGCACTGCTTGGACTTGTCTTAAGTTGCTAGGTCACATGGCTTCTTTTACTTATGTAACAGTATACAAGGCCATCTCCTCTAGACAGAACAGGAGTTGAATCTTCATATCAATGTCCTTGAGCTGCGGGCAGTTTGCACAGCTTGTCCCAATCCTTTCTCCCTCATGTCAAGGGCTTGCCGGTCCAAATGTTGACTAGTAATGCCATATCTGATCAGCTTTGCCAAGTGGCAATGAGCTTTTGGGAATTTTGCATCACAGAGGACGTCACTCCTATAGCAGCACACATACCTGGTGCTCAGAATCAGCTAGCTGACTTCCTCTGGAGGGGATTCTCCAACAACCATGGGTGGTCTCTCAAAACCAGCCTCCTGAGGTGTATTGTTTGGGCGAGTGGCATTCCTGCAGTCAACTTGTTAGCTACAAAAGACAGCAAGAAGCATCACCAATTTTATTCTCAAGGGGACCACAGTCTGGGCTTGTTCACTGATGCCTTCATGTTGGAGTGAGGACTGGGGTTAATGTATGTGTTTCCCCAATCCCTCTGGCTCCACAAGTCATTCACAGACAAACTAGGCCACATCAGGTTAATCCTTACAGCCCTGGCCTGGCCAAGACAGTGCTGTTTTTTGGACCTTCACAATCTTTCAGTTTAACCTTTTCATACTCTGCTTCTCCTTCAAGACCTACTGTCGCAGAAGAAGATTGAATACTACATCCAGACCCAAACAGCCTCCATCCCATGGCCTGGCTTGTGAGGGTATGTCTACACAGCAAAGAAACACCCACGGCTGGCCTGTGCCAGCCGACTCTGGCTTACGGGGCTCGAGCTGCGAGGCTGTTTCATTGCTATGTAGACTTCTGGGCTCAAGCCTGGTCTCTGAGACCCTCCCACCTGCGTCCGGAATGGATGTGAATGTTGGAAAAGAGGTGTTGCATTCATTATTTAAATAGACTCAGAAACCTACACTGTACATTACTGCTTGTGAGTCATGGAATATACATCTAGAACCACCCAAAGAAGAAAACATAGTTACTTATCTGTTCTGTAACTATTGATCTTCGAGATGTGGGTGCAGACGTGTATTCTGTGACCCATTCCCCAATCCCTCTCTACTGGAACATTGGGCCAGTATATATGTATAGCTCTATATAGCCACGGAGGCAGCCACGTGGGTGTGTAGACCATGTGCTGCTGCCCCAACAGGTATTGCTGACGAGGGACAAGTATCCTGCTCCAGTGCACTAAGCACAAACACACCTGAGCAGAATACACTGCTACGCAGATGTGTTTACTTCAGTGGAATATGTATCTGTACCCACATCTTGAAGAAAGAGAGTAAAGGAACAGGTAAGTAACTGTTGTATAACACTTACAGGACATCTAAAAAAGATGGTAGTTGATTACATGTGTTAAATATGTGCCAGCCTTAGTGTGCAATTTGGTATAAATGGACAGATTGTGGTAGGCCTAAAACTACCCTGCATAATTTGTTTTCAAAGTGCTGAATACAACAGTAATCTGTATTAATTAAAAGTTTAGCTGTTTGTTATTTATGGGTCTGTTAGCTGGTGGGCTGATACACCAACCATAAAAGGTGAAATCATGATCCAAGCAACTGCACCTTCCCAGTTCTTTCACTCAAGCTTTTTCTTTATAAACATGGAAACGAAGATTCAAAATGACACCAAGAAACCCAAAACAGTCTCACTGTCCCTTTGCTCTTGTCTCCAGGGCTTCGCAGCCCTCTCTTCACAGCTGAAGCTTTCCCCAGCTGGCTTCTGTTCCCAGCAGGTCTGTCTCTCTCGGTCTCTCAGGTCTTCTGCCTGACAGGTGCAAAGAGCCCTTTCCCTGGTCCTTCCCTGACCCTGGGTCTGTCCCGTCTGCTTCTCTGCCTGGGAGGTATGACACATTACATGCAAGTTTGTGTAGGGCACATGAGTAGGCATGTGAGCTACCAACTACATCTCTCATTTTAAAGGGTCCAAGGACCATAACAGGCACATTGGGTTGCTTACATCTGCTCCAAGGTCAAATGTCCTGTTACATGTCTTATTCTACTCTTGATTTTTGTTTAAATCTCCAATTTGTCATCTTTAGAAAATCCTCAGTGGGTCAGGCATTGTATATTCCCCTAACTCTGTAGCCCCGATCCATGGGCCAGAAATAAGTTAATTCACTATGCTGAATGTGACATACTGAATATACAGTATAAATAAGTTCATCAGAGAGCATAACAAATGTCAAGTTAAGTTACATAGAGAATAGTTATGCAGAATAGATGGAATTCATAAGCAGATTCTATTTTATGTCAATATCTTTGAGTAGTAATTAAAACTGCTTCTAAATATATATATATTTTTAAAGTTTCCCATGAGGCATTCACCATTTAACAAGAATTGTGTAATAGTGGGATAGTTTCTTCATGAAATACTAAATTTAGGCTTTATTTGGTGACACTAAATATCAAAGCAGAGGTTAGACTTGGTCACCAGGCTTTGAATGTTTCCAAGTCTGGTAGGAGAGTGTGACGGGTTGGATCACAGAAACCTCCTTGGGAGCTGCCAACTGATGTATCAAGACTACTTCTGCCCCTGCTTTCCTTGCCAGCCTGGGAATCCAGCACCCTGTCTTGTTGAGCCAGACACGCCAGTCATAAGAACATAAGAACGGCCATACCGGGTCAGACCAAAGGTCCATCCAGCCCAGTATCCTGTCTACCGACAGTGGCCAATGCCAGGTGCCCCAGAGGGAGTGAACCTAACAGGCAATGATCAAGTGATCTCTTTCCTGCCATCCATCTCCACCCTCTGGCAAACAGAGGCTAGGAACACCATTCCTTACCCATCCTGGCTAATAGCCATTAATGGACTTAACCACCATGAATTTATCCAGTTCTCTTTTAAACGCTGTTATAGTCCTAGCCTTCACAACCTCCTCAGGTAAGGAGTTCCACAAGTTGACTGTGCGCTGCATGAAGAAGAACTTCCTTTTATTTGTTTTAAACCTGTTGCCTATTAATTTCATTTGGTGACCCCTAGTTCTTGTATTATAGGAATAAGTAAATAACTTTTCCTTATCCACTTTCTCCACATCACTCATGATTTTATATACCTCTATCATATCTCCCCTTAGTCTCCTCTTTTCCAAGCTGAAGAGTCTTAGCCTCTTTAATCTCTCCTCATATGGGACCCGTTCCAAACCCCTAATCATTTTAGTTGCCCTTTTCTGAACCTTTTCTAGTCTTTCAGTCTGCTCCAACACAGACCCAGGGTCTGAATTACGTGCCTCAAAGCTGCAGACTTGACCTGAAAGCAGCTTACAAAAGCGTTCCTGTCTATAACACTCAGATTCCCAACTCCCAATGGAATCCAACCCCCAAATAAATCCGTTTTACCCTGTATAAAGCTTATACAGGGTAAACTCATAAATTGTTCGCCCTCTATAACACTGATAGAGATGCACAGCTGTTCCCCTCCCACCCCCCCAGGTATTAATACATACTGAGTTAATTAATAAGTAAAAAGTGATTTTATTAAATACAGAAAGTAAGGTTTAAGTGGTTCCAAGTAGTAACAGACAGAACAAAGTGAATTAGCAAATAAAATAAAATAGAACATGCAAGTCCTGTCTAAGAAACTGAATACAAATAAAACCTCACCAGTTCCAGTAAGCTTCCTTTTACAGACTAGTCTCCTGCTAGTCTGGGTCCAGCAATCACTCACACCCCCTGTAGTTACTGTCCTTTGTTCCAGTCTCTTTCAGGTATCCTTGGGGGTGGAGAGGCGCTCTCTTGAGCCCGCTGAAGACAAAATGGAGGGGTCTCCCAGGGGTTTAAATAGACTCTCTTGTGGGTGGAGACCCCCTTCTCACTCCTATGCAAAGTCCAGCTCGAAGATGGAGTTTTGGAGTCACATGGGCAAGCCACATGTTCATGCATGACTCAGTTTTTACCAGCCAACCCACATTCTTGGGAAGGCTCAGATGTGGATTGGTGTCTCCAAGTTCATTGTTGGCTTAAGTGGTTTTCGATTAGGCACTTAATTTTCACTTTTCTCAAGGAGCTGACCAAATGCTCTGCTAGGCTAGTTAAAATCAAGCCAGTACACAGCCAATATTCATAACTTCGAATACAAAAATGATACATTCAGTAGATCATAATCTTTACATAGATATGTTACATGGCATATGTAGCCTAAAACATATTCCAGTTATGTCACACAAACATTCATAAGCATATTCCATACAGCCTTATGGGGGGCACGGTCACAGAGAGAATGTTTATAGTACTTTTTGTGCTAGGAAGAGTGTTTCTCAGTTAATCATTCTTTACAAAATTGACAGCAGTTTTTTCCTCCCCCCTTTTGTTACAGACTCTCCATTTGCCAGTTCCCTGCCTGGGCAGTGATAACCATGGGCAGTGGTAAGTGTTTGCTTAAGCAATGCTGAGCATCCATATTTCTATAGTTATTCCATTTAAAGGAGGACTTTACCACACTCCAAAACAAAGAGTACAGAAACCTGTCTTCAGCTAGTAGCTTTTTGGAATGTTGATTTTTGTCTTGATAAAATTTGTTCTTGTTCAAAGGAAGCTTCCCTTCTGCTTGGTCCTGAAGAGAAATAATCATATTATATTTCTGCCAGAGATTGATATAATGCACCCATCATCCTACATTAGACCTCATCCTGACAGACAGAAGAACTGGTCACAGAACTAAAAATGAATGGTAGCTGAGGTATAGTGATTTTGACTTGATCCCATTTATAAAGTACAAATGGAATAAAGTCCACACCTGGTGCTTTAAAAGGGCCAGTTTCACAAAGCTGAAAACAATTATGAGCCAAATCAGCTGGGAGGAAGAATTAAACAGGAAAAAGTGTATAATAATTGGGAATAGTTTAAGAACATTTTACTCGATGCCCAAAAAGTCACAATCGAAAGGAGGCTATACTAGTTAATAAGCTAGATAAAAGATAAACAACTATATATAAGAAAGGGAAAGTGGATAGTAGTGAATATAAATCAGAAGCTAGGATTTGTAGAAAATTGATAAAAGAAACAAGGGGAAACAAGGAGAAATCTATGGCCAGTACAGTTAAGACAATAAGGAGTTTTTTTTTAAAGAATATTAGGATCCAAAAGAATCCCAACAATGGATTTAGTCTATTGCTAGATGGAAATAATACAATTATCAATGGTAATGCAGAAAAGGCAGAAGTGTTCAATAAATGTTTCTGTCCTGTATTTGGGGGAAAACAGATGTTGTCATCGCAGTATGACACTCTATATTCCAATAGTATCTCAGGAGGATGTTAAACAGCAGCTGCTAAGTTCAACATTTTAAAATCAGCAGGTCCAGATAACCTGCATCCAAGAGTTTTTAAAGTGCTCGCTTAGAACTTGCTGGACTGTTAATGTTGGTTTTCAATAAGTCTTGGAACATCAGGGAAGTTCCGGAAGACTGGAAAAAAGCGAATGTTGTGCCAGTATTTTAAAAAGGGTGAATGGGAAGACCCAGGTAGTTATGGGCCTGTCACTCTGACGTTGAGTCTGGGCAGGAGAATGGAGTGGCTCGTATGGGACTAAAGACGGTAATATAATTAATGCCAATCACCGTGCGTTTATGGAAAATAGTCAAACTAACTTGAGATTTTTTTTATGAGATTACAAATTTGGAGGGTAAAGGTAATAATCTTGATGTCATATTATACTTAATACTTCTGTAAGATGTTTGACTTCTTTAAAAAAAATCCCTCAATGATACGAAATTAGCATGACATATAATTGTAAATGTGGAGTCATAACTGAGTGGGCGTGTTTCTAGTGGGGCACTGCAGGGATTGATTCTTGGCCCTACATTATTTATCATTTTTTAAGAGTGACTTGGAGGAAAACATAAAATCATCACTGATAGTTTTCAGATGACATAAACTTTGGGGGAGTGGTCTAGATTGGTAAACGGGGTGTGAACAAACAATGTGCATTTTAATATAGTTAAGGTGTATATCTAGAAATAAAGAATGATGGCCATACTTACAGGATGGGGGGGACTTGATCTGGGGAACCAGTGACTCTGATTTAAAAAAAAAAAAAAAAAAAAAGTGGGTGTGGTGGATCATCAGCTGAATGTAAATTCTCAGTGCGATACTGTGGCCAAAAGGGGCTAATGCGATCCTTGGATGCATAAACGGGGGAATGTCAAGTAAAAATAGAGAGGTTATTTTACCTTTGTATGTGGCACTGGTGCCACCACTGCAGGAATACCATGTCCAGTTCTGGTGTTCACAATTCAAGAAAGATGTTGATGAATTGGAGAGGGTTCAGACGAGCCACGAGAATGATAAAAGGAGTAGAAAACATGCCTTATAGTGATAGACTAAAAAAAAAACGGTCTGTTTAGCTTTAAAAAGAAAAGGTTAAGGGGTGACTTGATTACAGTCTATAAGTACCTACATGGGGAACAAATAACTCAATTCATTGTCTGGAAATTGAAGCTAGACAAATTCAGCCTGGAAATAAGATGTAAATTTACAACAGTGAAGGGTAATTGACCATTGGAGCAATTTACCAAGGGTTGTAGTGAATTCTATATTACTGGCAATTTTAAAAACAAAATTGGATGTTTTTCTAAAAGATATGTGCTAGGAGTTACTTTCGAGAAGTTTTATGGCCTGTGCTAGACAGGAAGTCAGACTAGGTGATCGCAGTGGTCCATTCTGGCCTTGCAGTGTATGAATACATGTAATGGTTATCATAAATACTAAATACACCGCTACCTCGATATAATGCAACCCGATATAACACGAAATCGGATATAACGTGGTAAAGCAGTGCTCCGGGGGGCAGGGCTGCACACTCAAGTGGATCAAAGCAAGTTCAATATAACGCGGTTTCACCTATAACGCCTTAAGATTTTTTGGCTCCTGAGGACAGCGTTATATCGGGGTAGAAGTGTATATAAGTTCATTTTTGGAGGTTTGAAATATGGGCTCCATAGCTAAGATTGCACTGTGACTTCCACTTAAAGGAGGACTAAATTTCCTCTGTGGCATACTTTAGCTGAGTTTAATTTCAAAACTTGGCATAATAACTGTTCTAGGGACAATTACATTTTCACTAAACTTTGTTTTTCCTGAAGAAATGAACTTGCAGGGGAAACCTTAACCTCCTATATGTTTAGTTTTAAAATTTCAAAAAAGTGTCTGTGTCCTGAGATCTTATCAGAATATATATGTATGTGAAGTCTGAAGCTTGTGGGGAAATATGCTTGTTTAGCTAGATGAATTCAAGGAAGAGAAAAGGCAGGGCAAGATTTCAAAAAGGGAGGATATTTCCCCTTCTGGTGTTCACCATTCAAGAAGGATGTTGATGAATCGGAGAGGGGTTAGACAAAAGTCATGAGAATGACCTAACTGAGTTCCACCAAGCTTAGCGTACAGAATAGCTCAAATCTGTAAACTGCTGCAGTTTCAAATTTAAAAATGCAATGCTTTTATTTCTGATTGTTCACAGGCAGTTTTCTGTGATTTTTCACAGGCAGTCTGACTCGTCAGTGGGAGGGAGGGATTGGCCTGGTTTTTGAGTATGTGGAGTTCAGCAGGGATGTGTTATGGAGAAGGGAGGAAAATAGGTGCTTGTGCAGAGAGGAGTCTAGGGGGAGCTCAGTTCCTCTGTGCTGAGAGACCCCTGCCTTGAAGAATACCAGTGGTATTGCTGCTTCGGCTTCTTGGGTGCAGTGGGCTAAAGGGTGAGAAATGTAGGGGATAGGATCTGTATTCTGATGAACTTCTTATGGCTAGAGTGGAGTTTTTTTTCTTCAACTCTGAACCCCTTTAGCTCAGGCCCCACTCTGTCCCCCTCCTCCCACACACACCTACAACCCTACATCCTCCTGCTCATTATCCCTGATCATCCCCATGCCTTCACTCAAAACTCCCTCTCTTACAGCTCCACTCCTATGGCACCCTACTCCCTATCATAGTCCACATGTAAAATAATATGTATATAAAAGTTTAAAGGCTGGGGGTGGGGGTCTCTCCGGGGACATGAATGCAGCTCTCCAGGGGACCATCAAAAAACTCTAAAGCAAGGAAAAAAAGCAGTTACTCTTTCCTCACATCTATGTTACACTCATCGATTCTGCTTTTGAATCACAGGTTCTTCCTTTCCACCACTCGCAGCTGTGGCGGTATGGGAGTACTAGACCTTGATTTCTTTTTTAAGAAATCATAAGAAGCCAGGTATTAAAGAAAGGGACTTGTTTTGTTGATAAACACAGCTTTGCGAGGATCCAGAAAAATTCCATCTGCCTGACAGATTTTTGTTGGTGTCCATTTCAGTGGTGATTATTAGATGTATAAAGCATTGTAACTTACAACAGGGACTTCCATAATGAGCAGAACCCAGAAACTATACAGTAGTGTAAGTTGATAAAATTAAACGTAAAAAATATGCACTATTTAAAAATGTTCCAACATATGGCAAATAATGAAAACATCTCAAGTCCACTAGGAATTCAACTGGATGCCTGCTCACTTCTACCTTTCACTGGGATCAATATTTCCAGTTACTATTTCCTAGCATGCTGTGCAGAGAGTGCTACTGCTGTTGACAAGTCTGCACAGACATACAGAGTGGCGAGGAGGTGAAAGTAATGCCATCTGCTTGGGCTGAAATGGGATTGACATAATTTGGGCTATGTGACACACACAGAATGTGGATGCTGGTTATGGTGCAACTTCATTCTTTTAGCACGTGTAGTAGTGACCTTTTAGAGCTTGCTCTATGCTCTTAATGTGCAGGGAAGCTTTCAAATAGGGCAGAAAGCAAACCCTGCTTACTCTCCAGGTTTTCATAATGCGTGAATGTCACATTTTCCAGTTTCTTGATATTTGTTTCACAGCCCACTTTCACTTAAGAATATACAAGTAAAAGTCATAATGCCAAATGTATGGCATTACGCTAATTTCCATGGCAGTAGAAAAATCACAAATAAAAGGGACAATAAAGTCAGTTATATTATAAAGAGAGTGAGCTCTTGTTGCAAATATATATATTTAATAATAGCAATGGGAATTAATAAGTGACTAGAGATAGCGGGGGATATGGGATTCCTTTTTATCCCCTTCCTTCTCCAAAGCTGAATACATAAGTTATTGTTCTTCTACCTAGGAATGTGGATTTGAAAAGTTCCATTAAAGTAAAAATGTGCTCACTCTACTAAGTGTAGTTGACCTATTAGGTGGCAATACACATTTTTGGTATAATATATTCCAGACTGAGTTTGTTTACTTGAATATTTATATTTCTTGGTGACTTCCAATATTAACTCCTTTCTCTTCCCAACCCGTAGCCTCTTGTTCTGTTCTGAACCCGAAAACTAGTTGGCTGTGTCCATCTAGCTCTTGTTTGTTTTCTTCATTATCTTCTGCAGCTAGTATTTTTTATGGAATGCCAAAATGGGGAGCAAACAATACAAATGAAGAAAACAGTTTGTTTTTTCCATAGTCTTGGTTTCATACTGTAAATCAGGGGTGGCCACCCTGTGTCTCTGGAGCCACATGTGGCTCTTCAGAAGTTAATATGCGGCTCCTTGTATAGGCACCGACTCCGGGGCTGAAGCTACAGGCGCCAACTTTCCAGTGTGCCGGGGGGTGCTCACTGCTCAACCCCTGGCTTTGCCACAGGCCCTGCCCCCACTCCACCCCTTCCTGCCCCCTCCCCTGAGCCGGCTGTGCCCTCGCTCCTCCCTCCCCTTCCCCCCCCAGAGCCTCCTGCACGCCACGAAACAGCTGATCGGGAGGTGCGGAGAGGAAGGGAGGGGGAGGCGCTGATCGGCGGAGCTGCCGGTGGNGGGGGGGGGGGGGGGGGGGAGAAGGGGGAGCTGACGTATTTACTGTAGCTCTTTGGCAATGTACACTGGTAAATTCTGGCTCCTTCTCAGGCTCAGGTTGGCCACCCCTGCTGCAAATGCTCTGATGGACCCAAAATTTTCAAGAGACTGATTTTAAGTGCATCAGTTCAGGATGTTAAAGTTGGACTTTTGTAAATGGACTTGATATGCAGAGCACCCAGACTCTACAAAATGGTCTTTTAAAATCTCTCAGATTGGGCACCCAAAAGAATGGCTGAGATAGGTAAACTTTTTAAACATAATGCCTTTCAAGTTGAAAGTAGGGCTGTCAAGCGATTAAAAAAATTAATCGTGATTAACGTACAAATAAAAAAATTAATCGCAACTAATTGCACTGTTCATAGAATACCATTTATTTAAATATTTTTGGATGGTTTTTCTACATTTTCAAATATATTGATTTCAATTACAGCACAGAATACAAAGTGGTACAGTGCTCAGTTTATATTTTTTATTACAAACATTTGCACTGTAAAAATAAGAGTATTTTTCAATTCACCTAATACAAGTACTTTAGTGCAGTCTCTTTATCATGAAAGTTAAACTTACAAATGTAGAATTATTAAAAAAAAAAAAAAAAAAGCTGCACTCAAAAATAAGAGCCAACAAGTCCATTCAGTCCTCCTACTTGTTCAGCCAATCACTCAGACAAACAAGTTTGGTTACAATTTGCAGGAGATACTGCTGCCTGCTTCTGTTTACAATGTCACCTGAAACTGAGAACAGGCGTTCACATGGCACTGTTGTAGCCTGCGTTGCAAGATATTTACGTGCCAGCTGCAGTAAAGATTGATATGTCTCTTCATGCTTCACCCACCATTCTACAGGACATGTGTCCATGCTGATGACGGTTTCTGCTTGATAATGATCCAAAGCAGTGCGGGCTGATGCACATTAATTTTCATCTGAGTCAGATGCCACCAACAGAAGGTTGATTTTCTTTTTTGGTGGTTCGGGTTCTGTAGTTCCCGCATCAGAGTATTGCTCTTCTAAGACTTCTGAAAGCATACACCACACCTCATCCCTCTCAGATTTTGGAAGGCACTTCAGATTCTTAAACCTTGGGTCCAGTGCTGTAGCTATTTTTGGAAATCTCACATTGGTACCTTCTTTGCATTTTGTCAAATCTGCAGTGAAAGTGTTCTTAAAATGAACAACATGTGCTAGGTCATCATCCGAGACAGCCATAACCCGAAATATATGGCAGAATGCGGGTAAAACAGAGAGCAGGAGACATACAATTCTCCCCGCAAGGAGTTCAGTCACAAATTTAATTAACGTTTTTTTTTTTTTTAACGAGCGTCATCAGCATGGACATGAGTGGACTTGTTGGCTCTAAAGTTTTACATTTTGTTTTTGAGTGCAGTTATATAGCAAAAAAAAAACCCCTACATTTGTAAGTTGCACTTTCGTGATAGAGATTGCACTACAGTACTTGTATAAGAGTATTTTTAAATTCACATTTCTCTTATTTTTACAGTGCACGTATTTGTAATAAAAAATATAAAGTGAGCACTGTACCCTTTGTATTGTGTTGTAATTGAAATCAATATATTTGAAAATGTAGAAAAACATCCAAAAATACTTAATACATATCAACTGGTATTCTATTGTTTAACAGTGCAATTAAAACTGCGATTAATCGCTATTCATTTTTTAATCATGATTCATTTTTTTTTAGTTAATCACGTGAATTAATTGCGATTAATCAACAGTCCGAGTTGAAAGATGAAAAATCATGATGGAAATGTTGGAGCTCAAAATCTTTAAACTTTTTCCAATGTCTGTCAGTTGAATTTTTAAGAAATCTTGAAAATAAATGTTGCTTCCTAAATTCCAGAAGGATCATTTGGCAAATTCCAAATGAATGACTGTTGTCTGCCATTTCCTTTCTTTCCTGTTCTCTGGTTTTCCACACTGTTGTTTTTCTGGAGTGATAGAAAAGTGAAACTTGCAGTGTCACACACTTCAGCTGGATAATGGTTTTTGTAAATTCTATTTTGCTGTTAGCATGTGGTGTAGAACAGTAGGGAATGTCAGCAGAAAAAGCTGGATCATGTATTTGTGCTTAAAATCGCATTGAGGGCTTGATTCTCAATCAGGAACTCCTGTCCAATTTATTTTAACTTGTGCGCACAGTTACTGAGTGTGACGGGTTGGATCACAGAAACCCACTTGGGAGCTGCCAGCTGATGTGCAATGGCTACCTCTGTTCCTATTCTCCCTGCTAGCTCAGTGGTTTCAGCACTCTGTCTTGCTGAAGCCAGACACACCCATCTGCTCCAGACACAGACCCAGAGTCTGAATAACCAACTGCAGGTTTACCTGAGAACAGCTCACAGAAGTCTGCTTGCCCTTAGCACTCAGATGCCCAATTCCCAATGGGGTCTAAACCCAAATAAATCCGTTTTACCCTGTATAAGCTTTATACAGGGTAAACTCATAAATTGTTCGCCCTCTATAACACTGATAGAGAGATATGCACAGCTGTTTGCTCCCCCAGGTATTAATACATACTCTGAGTTAATTAATAAGTAGAAAGTGATTTTATTAAATACAGATAGTAGGATTTAAGTGATTTCAAGTAGTAACAGACAGAACAAAGTAAGTTACCCAGCAAAATAAAATAAAATACGCAAATCTATGTCTAATTACACTAAATATAGATAAGATCCTCACCAGTTCCAAAATGTTCCCTTTTACAGGCTAATCTTCTTTTAGCCTGGGTCCAGCAATCACTCACACCCCCTGTAGTTACTGTCTTTGGTTCCAATTTCCTTCAAGTACCTTGGGGGGGTGGAGAGGCTCCTTCTTTAGCCAGCTGAAGACAAAATGGAGGGGTCTCCCACGGGTTTAAATAGACTGTCTCTTGTGGGTGGAGACCCCCTCCTCACCCTCTGTAGAATCCAGTCACAGAATGGAGATTCGGAATCACATGGGCAGGTCACATGCCCATGCATGACTCAGGACTGCAGGTAGCAGCCATTACCCACATGCTGCCTTGAACGTCCTCAGGTAGACTTCTAATGTGGATTGGAGTCTTCCAAGCTCTTTTGTTTTTTAAGTGCCCCCTGACTGAACACCTAATTTGCACATTCCTTTCCCAAGAAGTCATCAAATGTTCTAACTGAGGCCCCTTAGAGATCAAGCAATCATACAGCCAATGTTCATAACTTTGAACACACAAATGGTGTCTGCATACAACTAGGGTGAACATAACCAGTAGATCACAACCTTTACATAGATGTGTTACATGGCCTATGTAGCAAAACCCTATTCCAGTTATATTATACATACATTTATGAGCCCCTTTATGGGGTTCACTGTCACACTGAGATTGCATGCTAATTGTGCATTTGCATATGTAAATTCCTGTCTTGCATCTAACTGGTTATTTCTGTATGTAAATATTTGATTCACATGCGATTTCATACTGAGATCAGGCATGCAATTCTACTCCTGGCTTTTTGGTATCTCGGGGTTTATTGAATTATTTTAAAAGGAAATTACACACATTTTTGGTACCCCTGAACCTAAAGATTTACTAGGAAAGAAGTCCACTGCTCAACTTGAACAAACTAAAATGTAACTTAACTTAAATGTCATAGGTACAGTTGGAGTTTCTTTAATGCCATGGTAGCTAGCTAAGTTCAATGTTGCATAAGAGAATTTGTAGACCTTCTATTTGAAAAACGGTCAGCCATTCTGGAGTGTGATTCTCACTAGGTATTATGCAGAAACATATTATTGATAACACTTGTGAGAATTTCAGATAGGATGCCCCCACGTAGTCATAAGTACTTTTTGGAGGGAGAGTTCACAGCCATGTACTATTTGCTCCCTGTAGCCCTGAAAGGAAGCATTTAAGTGGGTACTTAAGTTCATCTTTAATCAGGATGATGCTTATACATGTGCTTAAATCCCATTGACTTCAGAGTTTAGGTTAAACATGAGCTTAAGTGTTCTGAATAGGGATGCTGTGCTGAGTGAGGGCCTGTGGTTGCACTTAAACAATCTGTGGCATTGTACCTATAATGCTCAGAAGTCTATGCAAAAGTATTTTTAATAGCCAGTAACACTTGGAGGAGCCTTCATAATTTTTTGTTGTTTTTTTTTTAAAGTAAAGAGAATGCTTTGAAAAAATCTCTCTCCAGACAACAAATTATTTTTCTTTTGGGCAGTTTTATTCTGAACTTTTGGCAATGTATTCATACAATATTTTCAGAAGTGACCTTTGTGTTCTCTTAATCTTTTCAGTGTTCCTAACAGAAAACAAAGCCAACTCTGTGTTAAAAAGATACCCAAGAGCCAATGGATTTTTGGAAGAGCTAAAGCAAGGGAACATAGAGCGTGAGTGCATAGAAGAAAACTGTACCTATGAGGAAGCAAGAGAAGCTTTTGAAAACGATGACAAGACAGTAAGTTTGTTTTTTGTTTTTGTTTTAAATAATTGAATTACTTAATGCAAGCTTAAGCGTGTGCTTAGTGGCCTACAGCTTTCTTACATTGCACTAGATTTCTTCGCTTATTCATTTTTACTAAATGCATTGTAACAAAACTAGTAAGCTACTTCACACTCGTTAGGATATTGAACATCCTCCTATGAAAGGGAAGAGAAAATATGTGTGTGCTGCATGCCACAGACATCTTATTTAAATCATGCATTTAAAGCCGTGAGACAGAGCGGTTGAAATGCAGAGTACCCTTGTACTTACCGCGCGGTTCACTACTGGGTCTTCGGCGGCACTTCGGCGGCGGGGGGTCTTCACTCACTCCGGGTGAAGGACCCGCCGCCAAAAACCCAGAGCAAGTGAAGGCCCCTCCCTCCTCCTCCCCCTCCCCCTCCCCGCCGCCGCCGAGGACCCGGTAGGGAACCGGTTATTAGGATTTTGGGAGCCTCATCACTGAATAGAGGTCTGGTATATGCCAGAATGACTGTTACTGTTCAGGGCATACTGACATCCACCTGTGTGTTAGCTTTTTCTGCACACTTCTCTAGCTACTTATTTTATCGTAAACATACCATTCCTGGTGGTCTCCCTGGAAAAATGGATTACTGGAATGGGAATTTTCTTAGCCACTAAATGAAGGGGCAGGAGGATGTGTCTTTAACAAAGATCATTCCTTCTAACTCTTTCTTTTTAAGTTGAGTGTGTGTATGTATATAAAAACTCATTTATAACTCAGTTTTATACAGTCTGATTAAAAGCACTTTACCTCTTAGTTGCTCTGGTTTCACTTAATTGGTATTTTTGATCTCCCATAGAATCTTTTTGGCAAAACAGGTAGGCAGCACCTGAGTTTCTAGTATTAAAAAAAACCAAAACAAAAAACTTTCAGGCCTGTTTGATACATAACAAAGAAGCAAAACAGCGCACAAGCTGAATTATTTTTCTTAGCATGTGTATCTTCGGGTATGTTAATTTTCCTCAGAAGTAAACTCTGTGTGGCGTGTGTGAGGTATTCATACCACAGTCACTACTGTAGTACTTGAGTGCCATCAGCATGGCCAACACAATTTCTAGTCCATGGTTTGACTTAAAAATTTACCGAGAGAGATACAGAATGTAAGTAATGGACAACGGAAGTTGAAGGATACTCTTAAACAGTTTCTCAATTAATTTACTTTTCAAATAGGAGGCTAGATAGTGGCCAGTGGTTTGGTTGAGTCAAACATATTTATTTAAAAAGAAAAAAATAACGGTAACCAGACTTGTTTTAGGGTAGGAGGTGCTGACAATCTTTTTAGTCAAGAGCATCTCGCATCTCTACTATCTCTTCTCATCCAGTGAGAGGATGTTTTAGTGTCAGAGGGTGGCTTGAATTTCCTTCAGTGCTTCTAGGACCTCTTGTGTGTGGGCCAGATTTTGAGAGGGAGCAGTGTCAGTTGATCTTCTCAGTATTGACCAAACTGATCCAGAGTCCCCATAATGCTTTATGGCTAGACCAAAGATGAAGTGGAAAACTAATGCTTGCGAAGCTATAGTTATATAATGCTGATGCTGCAGATTTTCCATAAAAGGAATGAAATTGTAATAAGGACTGTGAATTGGCTCTTGCAAACAGATTTATTAACCAGAAATGTAAATTACTTTTTCCTCTAACTACACTTTTGACTGGATAAGGTATGGTGTGCAACTAAGGGCTAGTCTACACTATTAGACTTCATTGATCCAGCTGCACCATTGCAGTTGCGCCGCTGTAGCGCGTCTGATAAAGACGTGCAATGCCGACTAGAGAGCGCTCTCCATCAGCATAATTACTCCACTTAGCTTCTGCCTCTCGTTGAAGTGATGTCAGCAGGAGAATATCTCCTGCCTACTTAGCGCTGGTGTGGACAGCGCTTAGATCAATGTAACCTGCATTGCTCAGGGGGTGGCTTTTTCTTACCCATGAGCGACGTAAGTTACATTAACTTAAGCAGTAGTGTAGACTAGCCCTAAGATAAAAAAGTAGTTAGTAGTAAACGAGTAGGGCAGGGGTAGGCAACCTTTCAGAAGTGGTGTGCCTAGTCTTCATTTATTCACTTTAATTTAAGGTTTTGCGTGCCGGTAATACATTTTAACGTTTTTTAGAAGGTCCCTCTCTATAAGTCTATATTATATAACTAAACTATTGTTGTATGTAAAGTAAACAAGGTTTTCAAAATGTTTAAGAAGCTTCATTTAAAATTAAATTAAAATGCTGATCTTAAGCTGCCAGCCTGGGGTTCTGTTCACTTAGGCCTGCAGCGGGTTGAGCGCGGCCTGCGGCTGGGACGCCAGCTGGCATGGGGCTGGCAGCTGGGACCCCAGACCTGAGGGGGAGGGGGGGCAGGGATGAGGGCTGTGGGGGTTCAGGGCAGAGGGCTGGGTGTGTGTGGGGGTACAGGGCAGAAGGCTGGGTGTGTGGGGGAGGTGCAGGGCAGAAGGCTGGGGGGGTGGGTTCAGGGGTGAGGGCAGAGGGCTGGGGGTGTGTGGAGGTGCAGGGCAGAAGGCTGGGTGGGGGGGGGTCAGGGGTGAGGGCAGAGGGCTGGGGGGCTCCCAGCCTCCTGCCCTGAGCGGCCCAAGGCAGGGGGCTGGAAGGGATATGCCCTGTTCCACCCGCTTTCCCAAGGCCCCGTCCCTACCTCTTCTCTGTCTCCTCTACGGAGCAGCGAGCATGCTGCGACTCGGCTCCGCCCCCCTTCCCCGGGCGATCAGCTGGTTGGCGGCAGGGAGAGGGAGGGGGAGAGGGAGGGGCAGGGGCAGGAAGGCACCACCTGGGGGAAGAAGCGGGGGAGCTTGGCTGCCGCAGGACCAAGCTTCTGCCTCCTGCCCCCGCAGGGGAGAGCGGTGGGCGGGGGGGCTGAGTGGGGCTGGGACTGCGGCAGGCAGCGGCGTGCCACCCAAAATCGGCTCGCGTGCCATAGGTTGCCGACCCCTGAAGTAGGGTATATCATATATTCTCAGAATGCTTTGTCTTCATAAGTTGTGAAACTATGAACTATTCCCCAAAATGTTTTCTACTCGTGCTAAGCTTTATTGTGGAAATTCATTTGTAGTTAAACTGTTGCAATACCTATTCTTTGTATGTGTAGAATCTGTCAGGAAAAACAAGGTGTATGTTCTGCTGAGACTTGCAAAATTTGCAGTCTGCTACGTAAGGATTATCTGTGCTGGGTCTGGTTTGTACAGACTCCTTTATGTCTTGTAAAACACATGGCGCTAGATAAGAGAAGAAGGGTAAGGTCTGTGGTGATTAAAGTGGAATTTATGGAGTTTTCTATCAATCATAACCAAGTCTGGTATAAATATAGGTGGGCTTGAAAGCATATTTTGAAGCAGATCTATGGTGCAATGTGTAACGCTGTGAGACTGCTTCCTGGAGAGAGGAATGTATGATTTCTTTTCGTGTTGTTCTGTCTTGCCTTTTGAATAATAAACTGATTGAGCCTCTCTTCTTGAACTGTAGAAAGCCTGTTCCTTGCAGTGAATGGTTACTTTGTCCTGGAGTTGAATGGTGGCAATCCATATGGATAAAGCAATTTACAATCCCTACTTTGATGGGAAGAAGTAGGATCTCTTGGCTACTGTAGCCACAGCATAGGCTTGTTGGAGTTCCTTCTGCTGAGGTCTTGTGTGCACAGTGGAGTTCTACAGTGCAAGTGTTGTGGTGCCTTGATCTACTTCTGGTGCCTTTAAAAGGCTGATCTGCTCTATCTTACAATAGCAGCCTTATCGTTTATAGCCAGAGAGGGTTTTAACACTGATGTACCTCAGTCTTTGAATGGGTTATAAATGATCAGTCTCTTCTGTTCACATTATGATATGCTGAAAATGTTTTCTGGTAACTAGGAGAAAAAAATTAAGTACAGACAAAACTTAAAGTTGATCTATGAATGACTCTGCTCAGACCATTTTAGACATAATTGATTGTCAACACCTCTGGCCTGTAGAAACATCAAAGCTTTGTGTGGCTTAAAAAATTCTTAGGTTCAAGGACATTTTGAGACATAATTACAGAATAATGCACAATGGCATGATTGCAGCATTGTAATTCATTTTATTTCTGTTAACTTCAAATATTTTTATTGAAATTATGCCCCATGCCGCTGAATGTTCCTGGGGATTGAAAAAAAAACTTTAATTGTGGAAAACTTTGAACATTTAAATTCCTTATTTTAAGTTTTGCAGAAAGCAATGTCAACTACGTGGCTGAGTTCTATATAATCAGTGATTGAAAGCATCTACCCAAAATAGTATTTCCGAGTATCAAATGTGGCCTTTCTTACTAGCTTTCAGACTAATCATTAACACTGTGTAAATATCTAAGCGATGAGAGAGCTATGTATACTACAGTATGTTGAACTTCAATATATAGTTCTTCTATAATCTGAGATTGAGGCAAATTTAAAAAAACCACAAATGTCTGAAGTGCTTACTCTCACTATCATTTTGTTCATGTACTCCAGCTATTGAATACAGAATGCTTTTCTGATTGGGATCTTATGATTTTTGCCTTTATAAAAAGTCAAAGCATTGACTGGCAGTGATTTGTAGCTGGTATGCTGCCAAAATACAGTAGCGCCTTAAAATGAAAGTTATCAGCACTACTTTATTAATGCTTTTAACATTGACATGGAGAGTCAACAGCTCATTGTGTCAGTATCAATTTAATGTACAGGGGGCCTGCTCTGTGAATGACAGTTATATTGATAGTGAAGTATTAGAACCTCATTCTTTCAGATACTTTTAATTTAAATCTACCAATTGGTCACAAGTAGGTTGGACAAGCCAGTTGTTGACCAGTCAAATAATGTCAGTTGATTGCCTATTTGACCACAGCCTACTTTTTTTTGATGCATCTGTTAGCAAGTCTACTTAAATGTCTTGATCATTCATTTTACTGCATGCTAATGCGACCTGTTGGGAAAAATTTGAACTAATTGAAAGTTGAGCATCTTCGTTGGCTGGAATTTTCTAGAACAGGGGTTGGCAACCTTTCAGAAGTGGTGTGCCGAGTCTTCATTTATTCACTCTAATTTAAGGTTTCGCGTGCCAGTAATACATTTTAACGTTTTTAGAAGGTCTCTTTCTATAAGTCTATAATATATAACTAAACTATTGTTGTATGTAAAGTAAATAAGGTTTTTAAAATGTTTAAGAAGCTTCATTTAAAATTAAATTAAAATGCAGAGCCCCCCTCGGACTGGTGGCCAGGACCCGGGCAGTGTGAGTGCCACTGAAAATCAGCTTGCGTGCCGCCTTTGGCATGCGTGCCATAGGTTGCCTACCCCTGGACTAGAATAAACTGTCTTTGTACACCAGGCCATCAATATACTTGGCAGTTTTCATAACACATTAAACAAGTTAAAACATGGTCTCTGCCCTGAAGAGTTTACAGTCTAAACTGACTAGACAAACATTCAGAAATTAACTCAGAAGGGAGTGGGGGAGGGAGAGGAAGGTTCAGTCATTGAACCTCTTCCCCTGACACACACAAAGAGAAGATGCACAGCCATTAAGCTGCCTGAGGAGTTGGCTTGCTGCCTGCCTAGCATAAGTGCATTTAATGAAAGCCATGTATAGGTCCTGATTTTGTTCCCGAGATTTTTCCTGGATTTGGCAGGCAACGAAGATCATGTCCGTTGTCCTGTGGGATGGTCTAAAGCTGCACTGAGATTCCGGCAATATTTCCTCAGCAAGGGGAAGTAATCGGTTTAAGAGGATACGGGCAAGAATTTTCCCTGCTGTAGATAGCAAGGCAATGCCTCGAGAGTCTAACCGCATCCAACAGCTGGACGTTGAAGCTAGACCCATTCAGACTGGAAATAAGGGATCAGTTTCTAACTGTGAGGGGAATTAACCACTGGATCCAGGTACCAAAGCGCATGGTCGATTCCCCATCCCTGGCACTTGTTAAATCAAGGTTGGCTGTTTTCCTGAAGAGCTGCTCGAGTTCAGAGGGGGATTAATTCAGGGCAGGGCTACGGCCTGGGTTAGACAGGAGATGTGACAGATCATAAGAACGTCCAGACTGGGTCAGACCAAAGGTCCATGTGTTGTACTTAAAGTACTGCACAGGATCTTTTCAGGGGGAATAAGGCAAAGCGCCACATTTATTGGTAACACATGTATCAATCAACACTGTATCATATGCATATGATCTATATTACACTCATGCTCTCACATACACACACAAGCACACTCCGTCTTGTTGTTGTTACCAATTAGTTGCTCCCATTAACTTCACTGGCCAGGTGAGTTAGATGGGGGAGGGTTGGAGCCGGGCTTCTGTCGATCCTCATCTGGAGTAGTGTCCAGTTTTGGGCCCCACACTATAAGTGCATTTAAAAATGACTTTTTTTTCTTTTATAGTTGCTATGGGTTTGTGTTGTTTCTGTTTAATTTTATTTTTTTCTTGTGTAACTTTAGCATTCCCGTTTCAATGCTAACCTAACATTACAAAAAACAAGTTACTTAGCAATTATTTTAACTCAGAAAAATGCAAACACCAAAGAAATGAAGCTCTAAAAATAAAGAATTACCTTTTTTTTAGTAATTAGGCATAAGTGTCTGTCTAAGTCTATTGGAGACCATGAAGTCTTACTCCCTTTTTTTTTTGTTACCATTGTTACTGTGCTAATAAATTAGTGCTTTAAAATATTTGACCATCTTTGACAATATTTGACTGGTGAATTGACCAACTATTTTTGGACCAGTCAAATGTCCAGCCTTAGACACAACTTTATCTATGAATGATGCAGTTCCCATCCCTTGAGACATTTAAAATTAGACTTGTCTAGGCAATAGGAATTGCACAGAACAAGCTTACATTGGCAGAAGTATCTTAAATTGGTCTTTTCCATCACAGTTATCTGATTCTGTGGCCTACCTAGCATAAAATTTGCTATCCTTTTAGGAGTGTTTAAAGTAATCCTAGTGTTTCAGAGCTATGAATGCTGCAGTGATTGAGAACAAATGGTTGCTGAATATATCCTTTCTAAATCACACCAATTAAATTATTTCGTGTATTAAAAGAAAATTTCTTAAGATGGGCTTATGTTGCAAGTAGCAATTACTAATGTTTTCCAGCTTTTAAACTATTCTTCTAACTTTTTTCTTAGTTGTACCAAGTCTACAAATGTTTTGTTTTTATTTCTCCTGCTTTTCTAGCAATTCACAAGAACCTTTGGGCTCTAAAATTATTACTTAGATGGCACCCTGTTTTTGGCTTTTTGCATTCTCCTCCAATTGAAGTGATCTTCTGACCTTGAGCAAGTCATTCCACCCCATGTGCCACCATTTCCCTATCAGTAAAATGGGGACAGTGATACTTACCTTCTTTGTGCTTTGAGATCTAGTGATGAAAAGTGCTGCATGAGAACTAGTTTGTGGTATTTTTAATTGATTTTTTTCTTCTTGATTAGTGATCCTTGTCTCCACTTGGATATTAAAGCATAGCTGTCTTGTGAAACAAAAGCAGACTAAAAACTTTTCAATTTCTGCAACTACAATCCTTCTGTATCACTGTTCTGGAGGTGGATAGCAAGAAACTCATCAGCAACGGGGTCAGATGTTTCTAAACTTTGATAAAACCCTCCCTATAACAAATCTCGATTAATAGATTTAAGCCCAGAAAGGACCATTATGATGATCTAGACAGACCTCTTATCTAACAGGCCCAAATAACTTCGCCCTGCGTGAAGCCCATTATCTTAAACTTGTATCTTGTTCAAATCATCTTGGAGCTTAGCACTAAGGATGTTCAAGCCTGCTCCCTATGGTTTTTGGAAGGGAAACCTCCAAGGAAAAACATGGATGTTTCCCTCTGAGACGTAGGCTACCTAAAAAAACTTTGCTGGCAAGCAACTGAATTGACGATACCGGGGAAGAAAGGTAGAAATAATTTACTTAAGGATTTTTTTTTACAAATTGGAAATTTAAGTATTCTTGAATTTTGAAATATTTAATCTATGCACAGAATTTCGGTTTCACAGAGCTGAAGTGCTTTAGCTTTGAGGGACTCTAAATTATCTTAAAGCTTGAAAAGAATGTCCATAAGCTTAAAACAGATAAACCAGCATATGTCCTTAAAGCAGCTTAAATTCTTAAGTTACTGAAACTCTCCACACACCTCTCCAGTTGCACGGAAACCCCATAGATAGCCTCATCCTCCTGCACCCCAAGCCAACGGCCTGCCTCTTTGGGGAGGATGAAGAGGAGCTAGCTTTGCTGCTGCTTCTCTATTTGAGGGAATGAACAGGAGATATACTGGCTTCCCAGCATTCTGGAGAGCCACAAAAACAGCTCCGGTAGCAGGCACATCTTAGAGATAAAAAAATACTTGAAAACTATTAAAATGCTTAAGTGGCAATAAAATCTATTAACTTTATATATAAGTTTGTAATCTGTTTCTACGACATCTAGCATCTTAACACAAATAACTCAAAAAACCTAACTTATATTCACTTAAAGTGCTGCCATGTTCTGCAAAGTGGCTACCTAAAAATGGCAGCTTCTTACTCAACACATCTGCTCTGTGGTTTCAGAGTCAGACTTCCTGACTCTAGTGCCAAAATAAGCTTTTACCACTTTACTGCTTTGGCACAGCTTAGGCAGCAGAATGATGAGACAAAGCAGGGTTCTAATACAAATAAACAATAATGATGGTCTTCCTAGTGTGAATGATTGACTTAGTTCCAGCTAAAGTTCTAGTCAGTTGTACCTGAACCAGATTCTTCTTCTTAGCATATGCGCAACATGCCTCGAGTGGCACGTGACTAGGTTTCATCACCAAATTGGTCCACTGGTGGATCATTAGCTTCCCCGGCCCGGGCAGTGACTGGGAGTGCGATGTGAACGCTGATCCATGCCCCCCTGAAACAGATTGAGGGCACGGGGGAAGTACGCAAGTCTTCACTAAAGGCATTATTTGGCCATCAGAAACTTTATAACCAGTGGTGCTGTGTAAGAAAGGAAAGAACCCAGCTTGACTTTCAGAGCCCAGGTTGATTTCTGTAGTGAAGTTAGGAAGAAGAATCTTGTAAACTGAGCATGCATGATGTGGGAGTCACTGGATTGCAGTAAACATGGAGCCCTACCTTGCCATTTTCATAATCTGCTTTCAGCATAGTACTTTAAGTATTCATGCTTATTAACTTGCTTTTTAAAGATAATAGCTTTCTGATTAAGGAACACAAAACAAAGAGAAGGGGTTGGGGGTGGGGGGGAAACCTTTTCTGAAACCAGCGCTTTTGACCGAAAAGGTATTGTTTGCCAAGAATTAGGCTTTGATTAGTTATCCCTTTGCAGTCCCTGTCTACTTCGTCATCAGCTTTGTTCCAGATATGATCCCACCCAGCTAACCTATCCCTTTCCTACAGTAATGCTCTTCCACTTTCCCAAGTGTCCCACTGACAATGCCTTCCAGAATTTCCAGAGATTTCAACAGAGTTGTTTTGTATGGGGTCTGCATTTTACTGTGGTATAGATGTGATTTTTTTTCCCAAGTAACTTTAATTTTAAAAAATGCATTTGGTTTGTTATGTTAAGATTTATTTCCCTCATTTGAAATCCATGCTATATGGCTTTACTTAGATGATTTTGGACCACATCTTATAAAATACAGATGCTTTGCAGACCTAGTTAAGATCTTGAAATCTTGGAATTGTGGGAACATGTCAAATTCTGCAGTGTTGAAAAGGCAAAGGAATGAACATGATTTAAAAAAAACTTCTAGATCATATTAAATATTGGGGGAAGGTGTGTGTATAACCCTATCGCCTAAAAATGTGGACTAAGCTAGTAGTTACTACTTTGATACATCTGTTTGGTTTTTTTTTAACACCCTCCCCCCAACTTTTCCAAGAATCTTCTTATTTTGTAATCTAGTCTTAACTAGATTTTCAGAGATGATATCTAGAGGGAACCCTAGCTTGCTTTATGTATGTGATCGGTCCTTTTGAATGATAGACTTTTTCCTGGGGACAGAAATGATTGTTGCATTGTTAGTTACTGATGCATGTGGTAATAAAACTATTACCTTGTGAGAATGGTGGAATTGTAGTGTGCTAATAAGATAAATGTCCAAGTGTAGCGTTTACCTTTGAAAAGATCAGTTAAGATGGCTTTTTTTTTGCACTTTTAATACATTGCCTAAATAAACCCTAAGTCTCTTGCTTGTGTTTGGTTTTTTTAGTGCTAGGTTTAAGAATGTGCAGAGTGATGTAATTTTATGTGAAGTGTTACGTATATTAAAAAATCACCTCACATTTTATATTGAGCCCAGGACTTTTTTATGTAACGTGTAAATACCTTTATTATTATTATTGGAGGGTTTTGTTTTCTCCAAGCACAGAATATAATTGATGTTTACTAACCTTATTTGTCTGAAACAAAGGGATGAGGTTTACATAACTTTACCTGTATTTTTACATTTGGTCTATATTAACTATGCATAATACCTGTGCTACTTCACAAGATACAGGCAGTGGAAAAGCTCTCTAGGACAGGAGGCCTATATTATCCTTGTTTAGCAGCTAAAGCAATGAGACTTTGATCCCAACTTCTTAATGCTTTTGCAATAGCTATTGTAATTTTAAAATATTAATAACATAAATTATCTTAAAGTATTGATGTTGTTTCATTTTTAATTCCCCCCCCCCCCCCCCCCCCCCTTCATATTTCCACTACTCTGTTGATTCATCTAGCTTTACCTGAGATACCAAGTTTTCTGGACTATTTTAAGTATGTCATATGGTTATCCATATATTGCAAAAGCTGTGGTTGGCTATAAATAGCTGACAGCGATTATTTTATAAGCCAGAGGGTGGGCAAGTTTGATTTGTAGGATGACAGTGCAGCATAATTATGCTGGGTCAAAGTAGTCAATCATTCTGAAACAATGTTTCCCTGTCAAAACGCCTTATAATAATCTTTAATTCCAAAAATAGATCTGACTTTGAGTTGTTGCATTCACAAATTATCTAAAATCAATTCAGATTATTTTTCTAATCCATTCCTATCTCTAATGTAGGTTTGTGACTATTGAGTGCTGATACAGAAAGGTTGTGAGCAGTGAGGAGTTAGGTGGCTTTAAAAAAACCTCAAACTCAGTGCTGACTTCAGAAAGAAGTCAGGAAACTTCTTATACAATATCTGCACCAATTAAAGATCTAGGTGGTCATTTATGGAAAGCCAAAACACTTTGCTTCAATTTTGTTATTGAAAATAGACTAGTTAAAATAATTTATTTTTAATAGCTTCTGATTTATTCTGTCTTGCTGTTTTAGAGGGAGTTCTGGAAAGACTACACAAATGGATCCCAGGGAGAAAGTAACACAGGACATCATTGGTATACATTTTACCTCGCATTTCCATTAATCATTGGCCTTTTTGTTATCCTCCTTATCGTATTTCTCACATGGAGATGCCTGTTTAAAAAGAAAATCCGTAGACAGTCTGTATACAGGCATAGGGGAGCTCGCGAAGCCATTGGTGATAGTGCTGTGGCTGATGGTAGAAGTCCTCTTCCCCCGCCGCTCAGCATTGTTCATTCCCCACAGGAAGAAATGTATGAAGGCAGTGGGCTGTCTCCAGGATATTTGGGCTCTCCAGATGGACGGTCAGACTCAATATCAACAAGGCTGTCAAACGGTGACCCTCCTCCTTCATACGAGGAAGCCACTGCTGAAACCAGCATAAGAAATGAAATGGGGCATCACTTAGATCCACCCCCACAGTATGAAGACATTGTAAACTCCAGCTCAGCTAGTGCCATTGCAATACCGCCTGTTGTCACCAGTATTAAGTAAAGCAGGAAGAAGAGTAGCAACTTTTAAAAATTACTAAGAGAATTTTGTAGCACTTTAATGCAGCTTACTACCATTTATATAATTTAATGGAATCATACTGTGTACCTCTTCCCTGTTTTGTTCTATCTGCGTGTGTTCCCATGCCAGTTTTAAAGATGGGGAATCCATACTGAGAGTATGGAGCAGGTACAAATGTGGTCTTCTGTGCATACCTCTCAAATGTCCCTCCGTTTTGAGGGTTGTCATTTATTTTAGTCTGAATGTTGCCTACGTTCCACACAAATTTGATGTCACCTCCCTTTTAGTGTTGAAAATTATTTACATCAGAATCAAACATTGGTGACAGAAAGTTATTTAAACCAAAGGGCCATGTCCTACAGCAGTTTCTTGCATGAATATTTTGTCTTTCATTTTGGGTCTTTGTCACACATTGTATCCTACACTTGGGCCTTGGAAGGCTGAGAAAAGTATTTATATGTGTGAACAAACATCAACATAGCATATTCACCCAGCTTAAATATGATACTTCAGGGACTGCAGTAAGTGAGACTAAGAAATTTTGGAACACATCAGCTGTACTTGTACAGAGGGCAGTAATTAAATGAATTTTGCAATTGGAAAAAACGATACCCTAATGTTCTTATCCCCTCTGTTCTCCATCCTTCCCTCCAGTTAGTCCTGCTTATGATGATGTCTTGTTTCTGGAACATCTGATTTTTTTTTTTTTCTTTCTTTTAAGTGAATTTAGTTCTTGTGAAAGGTACTAGATTGACAGCTCTAGAAATTAAAGTTCCCTCTGCACTGCAGACCAGTTAATGCACTGCCTCTGGGCACACAGTACCAAACCAATGTGCCTCATCACTGACATGCAGAAACTGCCTAGAAGGGGATGATCATAGTTTACTCTTCATGCCAACACAAATAGTGGTCTCTTCTGAGCCTGCCAACAGGCTGCCAGTTGCAATGGTGTCTTTTATTTATGTGGATTTCTTTCCCTACGAAATGCATGGTGATCACTCATTTCACATAGGCCATTAAGCAGTTGTCAGATAACCTCTGGTCATTTCCAGTCTGCTCTAGATTTATGCCAATGACTGAAAGTTGTAATGCTCAGTATTCTACTACCAGTCTCTTGAACCAACCAAACCCCTGTTTTAACTATCAAATGTTCCTGAACTAAAATGTGTTGCAACATCGTGCAGATATTATTTGCAATAAAGAAATAATGCTTGTCCTTTGAAATAAAGAGATCAGATGTTCATAGTGATCCATGATGACAACTTTCAGAACTATGCTGTTGATTGAAGACTCCACACAAGCACAATTTTAAATTCACTGGCCAAAAGGCTCAGTGAATGCAATTTACATGGCTAAACAAAAAACTGCATAAAGCAGTCATTTAAAATGTTCTTTCCTCTACTAAGACAATAAGTGCTTTTCTCGTATGCTGGAATGATTCCAAATTACAAAAAATATATTTTTTTAGCTTTTAAAGTTAAGGGTTCTATTAAATGTAACAAGTTGTATAACTTTTATTTTATGCTTGGCCTTTCTGATATGATTAAAATGACAGTTTGTCTTGTAGTGGTTTTTATAAAGCTTTATTTTTTTCAAAATATAGCTTCTACTTTTTCTTCAATTGTAATTATATTGTCCTGCAATAAATGTGATGGTAAGATTTACAGCCTTACCTCTCTGAATGTTTTACAAGTAAGAACATGCAGTACTCTCTTGATTGACTGCCAGAAAATTCAGGGTATTGCACTCCCTGCTTTGACTATAACACTGAGAGGTGAATCTTGTACAGAACTAAAATGATTTGTTTACTAATGACCAACATGGAGATGGGTGACTTGTTTAAGAAATTATGGAAATCAGATGATTTAGAGATTGTTTAATTTTGGACACCCGTGGGGAGGTAGTTCCGTCTTCACTGCGTGTAAATAACCTGTATGATTACAGTATTAAATCTTTTTTAAAGATCTGGTTTACATTAAATTATTGTATTTAAACATTTTGCTCATGTTTATAGAAGATTTTTTGTTAATGTTTTTGGCATGCTAAATAAAGCTATTCTTAAATTCTTTTAATGCCTCTATCAATTCTGTGCAGTTGGAATAAAAATAACATTGATTTCTATAACAGAGGTGCTGTATTCACTTCCATTGTCTCTCGTCTTGATGAAAATGTTTTATAGCTTAAATTTTAAGCTAATTAATTTTAAAACAGAAGAACTAGTACCATCACTCACTAAGTTTTTAAATTAATATATACGTGTGTGTGTGTGTGTATATATATGAAATATAAAAACAGACAGTATCTTATAACAATGGCCAGTTGAAGCAACGTTCAGAGAAAGAATGGAAATTTTCTCGCTGGCACATTTCAAGGGGACAAAGCATTATAGAAAGTTTAAGCACTTAATTCCATGAGAGTGGATTCAGCCACACTGCTATTTTGTAACTTAGCAGAGTCTTGGCCCAGAATACAGTGCAGATTAGAAGAAATTGGTTGCCTTGCCCACCCAGCTGAGGCAGAATTTTATATTGATAGCAGACAATAGATCCAGTACAATGAAAAGTCCTGCAGCTGCACAGTATGCCCCAACTATATTCCCTAGAAACCAAAGGAATCTTTATAGTGCTAAAAAAGAGAGAAGAATTTCTTGTTGCCTCTTACATTCATTACCTGGTCCGCTGTTGCTAAAGAGAGGATATTATCTACCAGATACTTCACACTATTTTACAAGCAGGGAAACTGCTCTGGCCTCCAGGTAGATCTCAAATCTTGGTAGAACTACATCAACACAGACCTGCAATAAATGGCCATGACAAAGGTGCAAACCAGTAGATCATGAAACTACAAAGAATATAAGTGACTGCATGGATGTGGGCCAGTTACTTATTTTAACACTTCCTTCCCCATGAACATTGCTTTGAGCTGTGTCAAATAATCTTTGAAACAGTAGAGGAAAGGATGGAAAAGTTTGGATATGATAGAATTGTTGGGGGTATACATGTCAAAATTCCATTCCTGAGTTTTTGGTAACTCATGTTCTAGATGGGAGCAGAATTCTTCTGTCATGTTTCTGTACCCATTTGAGTGGAGGAAATGTTACTATGTTCTCCAGTCCTTTGTATATTTAAAGCAAATAATATCGAATTATTATTGATCCTGTGAACATTGTGGGTTGGGTTTATTGGGGGGGGGGGGGGGGGTTTGGTTTTTTTAATAGACCTACAATTTGAACAATTTTATAACTACTGTTCACAAATCAGCTTCAGCTATGGTGCATGCACATGGCCAGTTAAACATTTGGCCATGTTTGCACAACTGCCTTGTAGGAATTCAGACCCTAAGACTATACGTTATCTGATTTAACTAGTATGAACTCAATGCCTATAAAAAAATCAAATAGTCCTACTGAGTTACTTATGCTGATGCATTCTGTTTACTTGCATGTTTCAAACATTGTTCTCTGCAGTTCTAAGTCAAGGTGGTGGATTTTTTTTATTACTCTTTTATGTATAATGTGAACCTTGTACATATTCAAGTTCTGCTTTCTGATTTTTTAAAAAAAATCAGATTTATCCAGAAGCATCTATGCTACTTCACTACTTGCTCATCACTGCTGCATGCCCACTTGATTGATTTGCCTTAGTGTAGCTGAGCATTGAGCTTTACCAAAAGTTGTAAATCACAATTTCCTCCCGTGCTGAAATCAAATGCTCTGACCTTCAGGGATTGTATTTTTCTTTGGAGCTAAGTTGCTGATGGAGTGGTGAGTAACAACTAACAAAACAATTTTGAGCTTAAGATAGTCCTTCCAAAAACGTCTTGCTTCCTAGTTTAAGTAATCTATAGAATATGAACTCTGCTTAAGGAACTATCAGCTACTGGAAAAAAGTCTGTTTTAATGTCAGAACACTTTCAATGTTTTCCATCCCTATACTGTCTTGGTACATTGTGTATTAAAATTATCCTTTATATAACCTACTGTTTTTCTTTCTCTTCCCCCCTCCCCCCTTTTAAAAATGGCCTTTGCTTGATCACAGACATTTTGGAAGCTTCATAAGTTTTTGTTCATTTATCTGAGTTGGGTATGAGAAAAATCTCTTATAGCCAGATAGAAACAAAACTCTAAAGACTGTGCACCATCACCTTGGGCTGGATTATCCCTTCCCATTGGGGAAGGGGGAATCTGTGCCAGTGAACTCAGTACGATGAAACCTTCCGGACCATTCATGTGAACTGGGATGTGCCCCCTTACTGGATAAGCCATGAAACTCTCTGTAGCAGATTCCTGGGCCATTTGCATGGAGGCCTTTTCCCTCTGCACCAGCTCTGATCCATAATACCCCTGTTCCTGGAATCATTTCTTCATGGTTAGTCTGCTACTACAGCCTTCCACTCATTACAGCTGCCCTAGGGCAGGGCCGGTGCAAGGATATTTTGCGCCCTAGGCGAAACTTCCACCTTGCGCCCCCCACCCCTTCCCCTCCCCCCAGAGCATCGCTTATTGTACACTTTCAAAAACGAATACTGCATAATGTGGCATTGTTCATTAGAATTAATACACATTTGGCTTGAAAATTTATTAATTTCATTATTTAGTCTACATATTTAATAAAAATAAATGAATAACCTGACAGGGTGCGGGGCTGGCTGGCTTCGGGCATGGGGGTGCAGGAGGGGCTGGCTGGAGACAGGGGTGTGTGGGGCTGGCTGCGGACAGGGCAGGGG
>QXTE01000056.1:3259434-3304624 GCA_003942145.1 Platysternon megacephalum | reverse complement strand
GGGCAGGGCAGGGCGTGTGGGGCTGGCTGGAGACGGGGGTGTGGGGGTGGCTGCGGGCAGGGCAGGGGGTGTGGGGCTAGCTGGAGACGGGTGTGTGGAGGTGGCTGGGGGCAGGGCAGGGGGTGTGGGGCTGGCTGGAGACGGGTGTGTGGAGGTGGCTGGGGGCAGGGCGGGGGGGGTGGGGGGGGCTGGAGGGGGGGGGGGGGGGGAGGGGGGGGGCGGGGGGGGGGGGGGGGGGGGGTGGGGGTGGTGGGGCTGGCGGGCGCGCTGGGGGGTGTGGGGGTGGCTGGAGACGGGGGTGGGGTGGTGGCTGGGGGCGGGGCAGGGCGTGTGGGGCTGGCTGGAGACGGGGGTGTGGGGGTGGCTGCGGGCAGGGGGTGTGGGGTTGGCTGGAGACGGGTGTGTGGGGCTGGCTGGAGACAGGGTGGCGGGTACCGGGGCCGTCCCTAAATATTCTGGGGCCTTACACAGCCCCCCCGCGGGGGGGGGGTGTGTGCCCAGGCCTACGGGGGGGCTGGTTGGAGGGCCGGGGGAACCACCCCCCAGCACTCACCGGCGGCGCGGCTGGGGCCGGGTCTCTACACTTCCCGCGGCCGGTGAGTGGAGGCCTAGCCCCGCTGCAGAGCTCAGGGGAGTGGGGGCGGGGCAGGGCTGAGCAGGGGCAGGGGCCCTGGGGAAGAGCAGGAGCAGCGCCCCCTGGCGGCCGGAGGAGGAATGACAGCAAAGCAGCAGGAAAAGGGTTACAGGTTTAGCCTTTCCGGCGCCCTCAAATCTTGGCGCCCTAGGCGGCCGCCTAGTTTGCCTAATGGTTGCACCGGCCCTGCCCTAGGGTCAAGGGGAGCTACAGGTGCTGTTAAAAAGATAATCTAGCTTTAGACCAAGTGAGGCAATGTGTGGTCACCTCTTCCCTGTATCCTCTTGCCTTGCCTGCTTGGTGGTCATCTCCTCCCATCTCTACAACACCCCTCTCTTTCCTCTCCCCTCCCCCCCTCCACTTTTGGCCAACAGCAAAAAGATATGGGCTCTTACACAAAAGCTGCCATCAGCTGACACACCCTTTACACTGGTCTACAATTTTTGAGAAGTCATCTGCTTCAGAGATAAAATGTGATATTTATTATGTATTTTGATGTGCTGAATTCAAATATGACAATTAAAACAACTGGCTACTGTTTCTAAGATATTTAAGTTTTTACATTTTATGTCTATGTATATTGTGTAGATAGTAGAGTTTTAATCATAAATTGTAAACCTAGGTCTTTTCATGTGTTTATGGTTGCTTTACATGATAATTCACCTGTCCTGTTTATCTAATACTTTAAAAATCAGCAAAAGGGTTATATAAATAAAATTTATTATGAAACAAAAGGCAAAAAACTATTATGTACATAGTTTAGTCCTATTCAGTGTCTACTCGGCGCTTCTTGGCTTGTCTCTTGTGTTCATTAAATGGAGCATCTCTTGTCACTGTCCAGCAATAGTCTGCAAGCATTGATGGGCTCCATTTGCCCTGATAGCGTTTCTCCATTGTTGCAATGTCCTGGTGAAATCGCTCGCCGTGCTCGTCGCTCACTGCTCCGCAGTTCGGTGGAAAAAAATCTAGATGAGAGTGCAAAAAATGTATCTTTAGTGACATGTTGCAACCAAGGCTTTTGTATGCCTTGAGGAGGTTTTCCACCAACAACCTGTAGTTGTGTGCCTTGTTGTTTCCGAGAAAATTTATTGCCACTAACTGGAAGGCTTTCCATGCCGTCTTTTCCTTGCCACGCAGTGCATGGTCAAATGCATCATCTCGAAGAAGTTCACGAATCTGAGGACCAACAAAGACACCTTCCTTTATCTTAGCTTCACTTAACCTTGGAAATTTTCCACGGAGGTACTTGAAAGCTGCTTGTGTTTTGTCAATGGCCTTGACAAAGTTCTTCATCAGACCCAGCTTGATGTGTAAGGGTGGTAACAAAATCTTCCTTGATTCAACAAGTGGTGGATGCTGAACACTTTTCCTCCCAGGCTCCAATGACTGTCGGAGTGGCCAATCTTTCTTGATGTAGTGGGAATCTCTTGCACGACTATCCCATTCGCAGAGAAAACAGCAGTACTTTGTGTATCCAGCCTGCAGACCAAGCAAGAGAGCAACAACCTTCAAATCGCCACAAAGCTGCCACTGATGTTGGTCATAGTTTATGCACCTCAAAAGTTGTTTCATGTTGTCATAGGTTTCCTTCATATGGACTGCATGACCAACTGGAATTGATGGCAAAACATTGCCATTATGCAGTAAAACAGCTTTAAGACTCGTCTTCGATGAATCAATGAACAGTCTCCACTCATCTGGATCGTGAACGATGTTGAGGGCTGCCATCACACCATCGATGTTGTTGCAGGCTACAAGATCACCTTCCATGAAGAAGAATGGGACAAGATCCTTTTGACGGTCACGGAACATGGAAACCCTAACATCACCTGCCAGGAGATTCCACTGCTGTAGTCTGGAGCCCAACAGCTCTGCCTTACTCTTGGGTAGTTCCAAATCCCTGACAAGGTCATTCAGTTCACCTTGTGTTATGAGGTGTGGTTCAGAGGAGGAGGATGGGAGAAAATGTGGGTCCTGTGACATTGATGGTTCAGGACCAGAAGTTTCATCCTCTTCCTCTTCCTCGTCTGACTCAAGTGAGAATGATTCTGGTGCATCAGGAACCGGCAGTCCTTCTCCGTGGGGTACTGGGCGTATAGCTGATGGAATGTTTGGATAATGCACAGTCCACTTTTTCTTCTTTGACACACCTTTCCCAACTGGAGGCACCATGCAGAAGTAACAATTGCTGGTATGATCTGTTGGCTCTCTCCAAATCATTGGCACTGCAAAAGGCATAGATTTCCTTTTCCTGTTCAACCACTGGCGAAGATTTGTTGCACAAGTGTTGCAGCATATGTGTGGGGCCCACCTCTTGTCCTGATCTCCAATTTTGCAGCCAAAATAAAGGTGATAGGCTTTCTTAACCATAGTGGTTATACTGCGCTTTTGTGATGCAAAAGTCACTTCACCACAAACATAGCAGAAGTTATCTGCACTGTTCACACAAGTACGAGGCATCTCTGCTCACTTTGGCTAAACAGAAATGTGTCCCTTTGCAAAATCAAACACTGACAAATAAGAGAGCACGACACTGTATGTTTTCTAGAGCTGATATAGGGCAATTTGTTCAGCAGAGTGATGTAAGCTTCGTTATGATTGCATTATCCATGACTTCTAGGAATAACATGATGCAATTCATATCCTGTATGACGCAATACCAGCTTCAGATTGCATCATTCATTGTTTTGCCTAAAAAGCAAGTACTGTCCAAACCCAGTCATAGATTTATTCATAGATCCAGTCAAAGATGTATTTTAGTCATTTCTGGTTTAAATTGAGATCCCTTCCCTTTATAACTCACTTATCCTCCGCCATTCCCAAGTCAAGGGTCATATATACTGACCCAATAGCATATCTTGAAAACTAGAGCCAATCAACAATTTTAAGCATCATTTTCGTTCTCAGTGACCCAGAATTAGTAAAGTTTGACTACATTTATTTCAGAAGCATTTTGGCTGTAGAGCAGTGTAATTTTATCAAAGCTGTTTTCCTCCCCCCTACTTTTAAACTTTTTTGTTGCTTGTTTATGAATCCCTTCCACTTTGTCAACATCTAACTTGAAGAAAATATTTAAACACTCATTCTGCCATCTTTTCCCCCTGAAATACATAAATGCCTGAAATACATAAATGCCTGCTTTCACCGAATGTTCCTGTGAGTTCAGGTTTCAGTTGCTCCAAATGAAATAAAATGTAAATGTGATAGTGATCCTACGGTGATCTCTAAAGCTAGCCAAGTACTGGCAAAAATAAAATGAAGGTTGGACATGTGTATGTTCAAATACTGGTGGATTAGACTAGTAGTAGTAATCTAATTCCTCGTTGGAAGCCACTTGGCAAGTGGGGAAGAGTAAAGTCGTTCACGTTTACTTGCAAAGTGAAAACAGCTGCAATCTGTGCAAGAATACACTTCTTATTGGTTAGCTGTGCTTGCTGTTTGCTGAATCAACAAGTTATGTGATGAAATGAAATGCCTTGTCATGGCTTGTTTTATGAAGAGGGTTAGAGTTGATCAAAGAACTCGTGTTTCCAGCAAGCAAAGACATTAAACTTGGAAACTCAACTTTGGCCCCAAACCTATGACTGGATCTGCTACTGCGTGCACCTGTCCCTGTGCAAAGCCCCACTGAAATCAATAGGTTTGTGCACAGGTGCAGAAATTCATGATAGCAAATCTGATTGCATTACTGGAACCTTAGTGATCAACATCCTTTAGTGAATGAGTTTATCAAGGTAGGAGAGAGGCAGCAAACGGGTTAGCCCCTGGCAAATAATGCTACCTGGCCAATTTAAAAAAAACCAAATGTATATTAGTGCTGCAGTATTAGGGGGGAGGGATAGCTCAGTGGTTTGAGCATTGGCCTGCTAAACCCAGGGTTGTGAGTTCAATCCTTGAGGGGGCCACTTAGGGATCTGGGGCAAAAATTGGTCCTGCTAGTGAAGGCAGGGGGCTGGACTCGATGACCCTTCGGGGTCCCTTCCAGCTCTATGAGATAGGTACATCTCCATATATTATTATTATTAGTAGGTTTTATGCAATATGAAGGAGTTACAGTGTTTATGATTCAGTCCTCAGCTGTGTCCTCCATGATGTGGGTGCATGTGGAGCAGGAGGTGAAGGTGGGGTGAGCCCGGGGCCAGTTGGGGAGTGGACTGTTCTAGCCAATGCATGTTTATAATATCCCTGATGGACCGTTACCCGAGGGAAGACCAGATTCATTGCAGTATGCTGTGGCCCCCTTCCCCAGTGCTCTCACCCACCCTGAGGCACAAGCTATGCTGCTGAGAGGAGTGTTAGTATAAAGCCAGCTCTACCAAGAACCCCCAGCTGCCCCTTTGGGGAAGTTTTCTGGTTGCTTTGTACTGCCTGAGCAGCATGAACGAGCTGGTGCTAGTGCTGGGGATCTGGCCTTGATTACATGGCAGTGGGAATTTTTTGTGTTTCAGTGACATCCCAAGCTCCATTTACTTTCCAACAATTTTTAAATAATTTTCCTAAACAAAATGAAAAGATCTGACCTACTTAACAAACAACCCATACTCAATAGCAAAAAGTCTACTGACTTAGTTGCTCTACTGTGTGTTCCTTTTACTCCTTTCTCCTAACTTCACCAATGTTTTTTTGAAAACAAAAATATAACTGAAAAATGATCCATTTGTGATCAATTCCTCCCTAAAATCTTGTGGAGGATTTTAGAGAAATGTGCATAATAGCTGCTATCTGTTGCTTGGATACAACACCCCACACACCCCCAAAAAGCACTTAGAAATACTATTTTAGTTCTCACTTATTTCCACCTCCTCCCTTCTTCTCTTTTCAACCTTTTGAAGGGGGCTTGAAAACAAGAAATAAATCTTGCTTAAAGTGGTGGTGTAGGGGGTCCATTCCCCCCCCCACACACACACACACATTCATGCTTTAACCATAGAGTTAAAAATCCTGGCATAGCCAACAACATGCTGCAGTGTTGCCTAAATCTGCCTGTAGGGGTGTGATTGACTAGGACACCTACCAACAACTTGTAAGAACCTTCATTCACACATTGCTCCCGTCTACATAGATCTCCATCTCGCTGTATGAAGATACATGAATGTTGATGAGAATAATTAAACCACTTGTGTTCAGTTTTACTTCACCGGCTCTCCCCTAGGCTAGGGTATATCTCACAGGAAGTTAGTATCACACAATCAAAACTAAAGAGGAAAAATGTTTCTCCAAAAGCATCAAGTGTAATAATCCCACTCCTAGGCAGTGCGGTTCTAGTGCAAGACAGGGCAGGAGCCTCCCAACACTAAAGGGTTTTGATGGCTGTTGGCTCGCCACAGGCTAGTGTGTAGTGCCTTTCATCCTGCTAAGTGAGCAAGATGGTAGAAAAGGCTGCAGCAAGACCACTTTTACAGGAATTTAGATGCCGTTGATCTACTTGACCTGTGTCAATCTGGATATAGACCTGCCTTTGCACAGAAACTGCATTGATCTCCTTCTGGTGATGAATGAATACCAGAGGTAGGATTTTGTGCTGCACCGACACAGAACTCTCAGGCCCCCAGGCTGTTTAAGGTGAGTTGAAGCTACTTTTGCACTCTTGCTGCTGGGTTGATTCAGCCCCTGGAGCACCCCCTTATGTAGGCAGCCTTGGGGGTCTATCTAAGCTATGGCAGCCTCCTCAGGCTGCTTTAGGGGCTGCAGTGCTGCCCAGAAACTCCACAGTGTTGTGGCCCCAGCTCTGAGAAGCCCCTTCTGCCATTAGCCCCACTCCCCACATGCTATCTACCCTAGGGCTTGCAAGGGGGGATCCTCTGAAGGCAGCTGGGGGAATCCTTCCACAGCTGGACCTAGGGTTTTATGGCCCTTTTATGCCACTTTTGCCCTTTTGTTTGGCCTGTAGGGGCCAGCGCAATAGGTGTAGCTCTGACGCCGGCTGTCCATGCTGGCATGAGTAGATCTTTCATCTGCATTCAGTACAGTGGATCATGAGGTGGTGTTGACTCACTTGATAGTCCTGGTTGGGGCTGCCTTTCTCTTAGAGTGCAATTGCTCCTGTTCCCAAAGAGCCCCCAAGTGTGGGGTGCTGGAGGGTGCCCTCCTGTCATCCTTCCTCTTCAGTACATATATGGGCCAGTTAGGGAGGCTTAGGGAGGTAGCATGGGGTGCAGTGTTTCCAATATGCTGATGACACCCAACTGTATGGGTCTATCTCATCCAACTCTAACAATGCTGTGGGTCAGTGCCTCAAGAAGTGTCTAATTCAGCGTGGGGCATGGATGAGAGTGAGCTGGCTAAAGCTCAACACAGACAAGACCGATGTAACAATGGTTCGGGAGAACCAGCCGGCAGAGATTGTCAGTTCCTCTGCCTGAGGGAGTGCATCTGCCGTTGGAGTTTGCTGATTGGGTATGATTCGAGATGCCTAGCGTTGTATTAGCGTATTACAGCAGTCACGCTGTCAGCTTTTTACCGTGGCCAGGAGGCCGTGCCCTTTCCTTTCAGATGGGGATTTTGCCCCTGTTATCCAGGCCTTTTTCACCTCAAGATTACACTATTACAACGCGCTCTCCATGGGGCTACACTTTAAAAGCACTCAGAGACTAGGACTGGCGCAGAATGCAGTGGCTCATTTATTGAGCAATGGCATCTCTTTAGGAGCACATGATCCTCATGCTCCAAGTTCTATACTGGCTGCCCCTTTAGTCTCCAAGTGGAGTTTAAGGTTATGATCTATAAAGCCCTAGGACCAGCCAACTTGAGGGTTATCCTGTCTCTCCCTGTGCCATACTGTCACAGCTGCAGTCAGGGGCATTCAAGCTGGATTATAAAAGAGGGCTGTTGGCAAGTCATTCTCTATGTTGACTCCAAAACCTGATTCCCCCTCCTAAATCTGATAACCTCCTGGACATGCTGCAAAAGCCACACGTTTGACAAGGTTTTGAGGGAAGGCGTAGAATAGGTTCCTGGGTATGATTTGAAGGTGAGTGGCTTTTCTGGTATGTTTCTATTTTTGTCTGCTGCCTGAGGTAAGTTATCTTCATTTAATTATTTAAGACTGTTGGCAAGTGGAGTTAATTTATTTATATATAATGCTACAGGATGGTTATTGTAAATCTAATTATTGGAAGGGCTCTCAGGTGTTTCCCCCCCCCCCCCCCCATTTTAAATGTCAAATCTGAAGAAAGGAAAACAGTAATCCTTTTTGAGCAAAAGGCCAAAGCAACTGGCTATTAGAGGTCTGCTAAGACAACTGAACAGAGCTTCCCTACCGTGGTGGCCAATGGAGCCAGCAGGCCCCAAAATGTTTTAGCTTTGGGAGTTCCCAGTTCACTTCATGTTGGAATCACAGGAACTAAGACTCTATCATGGCTATTATCCTCAGAAGAATTTTGACAGGTAAGTAATGTTCTTTTGGCATGAAGTTTGGTACTCAGGTAATTGAAAATGTGCAATGCAGCTTAACTGGTTACCGTAACCCCTAGGTCCTTTTCTGCAGAACTGCTGCCTAGCCACTCGGTCCCTAGTCTGTAACAGTGCATGGGATTCTTCCGTCCTAAGTGCAGGACTCTGCACTTGTCCTTGTTGAACCTCATCAGGTTTCTTTTGGCCCAATCTTCTAATTTGTCTAGGTCCCTCTGTATCCTATCCCTACCCTCCAGCGTACCTACCACTCCTCCCAGTTTTAGTGTCATCTGCAAATTTGCTGAGAGTGCAGTCCACGCCATCCTCCAGATCATTAATGAAGATATTGAACAAAACCGGCCCCAGGACCGACCCTTGGGGCACTCCACTTGAAACCAGCTGCCAACTAGACATGGAGCCGTTGATCACTACCCGTTGAGCCCGACGATCTAGCCAGCTTTCTATCCACCTTATAGTCCATTCATCCAGCCCATACTTCTTTAACTTGCCGGCAAGAATACTGTGGGAGACCGTATCAAAAGCTTTGCTAAAGTCAAGGAATAACACATCCACTGCTTTCCCCTCATCCACAGACCCAGTTATCTCCTCATAGAAGGCAATTAGGTTAGTCAGGCATGACTTGCCCTTGGTGAATCCATGCTGACTGTTCCTGATCACTTTCCTCTCCTCTAAGTGCTTCAGAATTGATTCCTTGAGGACCTGCTCCATGATTTTTCCAGGGACTGAGGTGAGGCTGACTGGCCTGTAGTTCCCCGGATCCTCCTTCTTCCCTTTTTTAAAGATGGGCACTACATTAGCCTTTTTCCAGTCATCCGGGACCTCCCCCGATCGCCATGAGTTTTCAAAGATAATGGCCAATGGCTCTGCAATCACATCCGCCAACTCCTTTAGCACCCTCGGATGCAGCGCATCCGGCCCCATGGACTTGTGCTCGTCCAGTTTTTCTAAATAGTCCCGAACCACTTCTTTCTCCACAGAGGGCTGGTCACCTTCTCCCCATACTGTGCTGCCCAGTGCAGCAGTCTGGGAGCTGACCTTGTTCGTGAAGACAGAGGCAAAAAAAGCATTGAGTACATTAGCTTTTTCCACATCCTCGGTCACTAGGTTGCCTCCCTCATTCAGTAAGGGGCCCACACTTTCCTTGACTTTCTTCTTGTTGCTAACATACCTGAAGAAACCCTTCTTGTTACTCTTAACATCTCTTGCTAGCTGCAACTCCAAGTGTGATTTGGCCTTCCTGATTTCACTCCTGCATGCCTGAGCAATATTTTTATACTCCTCCCTGGTCATTTGTCCAATCTTCCACTTCTTGTAAGCTTCTTTTTTGCGTTTAAGATCAGCAAGGATTTCACTGTTTAGCCAAGCTGGTCGCCTGCCATATTTACTATTCTTTCTACACATCGGGATGGTTTTTTCCTGCAACCTCAATAAGGATTCTTTAAAATACAGCCAGCTCTCCTGGACTCCTTTCCCCCTCATGTTATTCTCCCAGGGGATCCTGCCCATCAGTTCCCTGAGGGAGTCAAAGTCTGCTTTTCTGAAGTCCAGGGTCCGTATTCTGCTGCTTTCCTTTCTTCCTTGTGTCAGGATCCTGAACTCGACCATCTCATGGTCACTGCCTCCCAGGTTCCCATCCACTTTTGCTTCCCCTACTAATTCTTCCCGGTTTGTGAGCAGCAGGTCTAGAAGAGCTCTGCCCCTAGTTGGTTCCTCCAGCACTTGCACCAGGAAATTGTCCCCTACACTTTCCAAAAACTTCCTGGATTGTCTGTGCACCGCTGTATTGCTCTCCCAGCAGATATCAGGGTGATTAAAGTCTCCCATGAGAACCAGGGCCTGCGATCTAGTAACTTGTGCTAGTTGCCGGAAGAAAGCCTCGTCCACCTCATCCCCCTGGTCTGGTGGTCTATAGCAGACTCCCACCACGACATCACCCTTGTTGTTCACACTTCTAAACTTAATCCAGAGACTCTCAGGTTTTTCTGCAGTTTCATACCGGAGCTCTGAGCAGTCATACTCCTCTCTTACATACAATGCAACTCCCCCACCTTTTCTGCCCTGCCTGTCCTTCCTGAACAGTTTATATCCATCCATGACAGTACTCCAGTCATGTGAGTTATCCCACCAAGTCTCTGTTATTCCAATGACATCATAGTTCCTTGACTGTGCCAGGACTTCCAGTTCTCCCTGCTTGTTTCCCAGGCTTCTTGCATTTGTGTATAGGCACTTAAGATAACTCGCTGATTGTCCCGCTTTCTCAGTCTGAGACAGGAGTCCTCCCCTCTTGCACTCTCCTGTTCATGCTTCCTCCCGGTATCCCACTTCCCCACTTACCTCAGGGCTTTGGTCTCCTTCCCCCGGTGAACCTAGTTTAAAGCCCTCCTCACTAGGTTAGCCAGCCTGCTTGCGAAGGTGTTCTTCCCTCTCTTCGTTAGGTGGAGCCCGTCTCTGCCTAGCACTCCTCCTTCTTGGAACACCATCCCATGGTCGAAGAATCCAAAGCCTTCTCTCCGACACCACCTGCATAGCCATTTGTTGACTTCCACAATTCGACGGTCTCTACCCAGGCCTTTTCCCTGCACAGGGAGGATGGACGAGAACACCACTTGCGCCTCAAACTCCTTTATCATTTTATAGCATGCCATATATAGCATGTTATAGATGACCCAGTACGTTGTTTGTTTTAAGAACAGTTTCATTGCAGATTTGACAAATCGCAAAGAAGGTACCAATTTGAGATTTCTAAAGATAGCTACAGCACTTGACCCAAGGTTTAAGAATCTGAAGTGCCTTCCAAAATCTGAGAGGGTTGAGGTGTGGAGCATGCTTTCAGAAGTCTAAAAAGAGCAACACTCTGATGAGGAAACTACAGAACCCGAACCACCAAAACAGAAAATCAAACGTCTGCTGGTGGCATCTAACTCAGATGATGAAAATGAACATGCATTGGTCTGCACTGTTTTGGATCGTTATCGAGCAGAACCTGTCATCAGCATGGCCGCATATCCTCTGGAATGGTGATTGAAGCATGAAGGGACATATGAATCCCTAGCGCATCTGGCACGTAAATATCTTGCAATGCCGGCTATAACAGTGCCGTGCGAATGCCTATTCTCACTTTCAGGTGACATTGTAAACAAAAAGCAGGCAGCATTATCTCCTGCAAATGTAAACAAACTTGTTTGTCTTAGTGATTGGCTGAACAAGAAGTAGGACTGAGTGGACTTGTAGGTTCTAAAGTTTTTGGGGTTTTTTGCAGGTTTGGGGTTTTTTTTTACATAATTCTACATTTGTAAGTTCAACTTTCATGATAAAGAGATTGCACTACAGTACTTGTTTTAGGTGAATTGAAAAATACTATTTATTTTGTTTTACAGTGCAAATATTTGTAATAAAAATAAATATAAAGTGAGTACTGTACAGTTTGTATTCTGTGTTGTAATTGAAATCAATATATTTTAAAATGTAGAAGACATCCAAAAATATTTAAATAAATGGTATTCTATTATTGTTTAACAGCACATTTAATTGAGATTCTTCTTCTTTCGTATGGCTTGGGTAGGTAGCAACAACTACACATTTATATCTAAGTTTGATAGCCAGCACATTGCCTCAGCACTGAGCTGGTGAATGTCCTTCAGGCTCCTGGGAAATGAACGAAGGAGACATTCAGATATGATGTGCTCCATTGTTTGTGCCTGGTGACCACAGTCACATACAGGTGTTTGCCTCATTTTCCAGTTATAGAGGATGTGTCCACATCTCCCATGAGATGTTCTGATGGGATTCAATCTCCACCAGTCTTTCTGACACAAATAAAAACCTGGTGGTTCCGCAACAGGATCAACGGCAAGCTGTTTCTTTTGAACGGTCGAAGTGCTCCATGTGACTCTCCATTGAGCCTCAGCATCAAAGTTGGGTGGAAGGATCTTGATACAGTTCCATAGAGGGTTGCAGGATTTTAATCTAGTTTTTGGCTGGTTCTGCAGGTCATGGTGCAGTGGGATCAAAATTAATTTTTTTTAATCGCAATTATTTTTTTAAATCTCTTGACAGCCCTAGTCAATACATACATTATGGTTGATTCATTTTAATATTAATAATGTTCCCAGATCCTTTAGCCTGAAACCAGGGGATTTACAATATCTTTTGTAGAAGAGGGAACTCTTGATATTAATACCCCTTCTTGTTGTTTCCTTTTCAAAGACTAGGGTTGTGAGATTGAAAGAGTTTGGCTTAATCTATCACATGCTTTCAACCTGTGAAATCAAGTGAGACTGAATTTATGTTTGTACAGACATTTGAACGTTCAAGAGTCATCTGTGATCAGCCCTGGGTCTGTAAATACCTCTGAGTGTAGAGTAGTGAAGTCTTCCCCCTGTGTCTGCCTCTAGCCTTGAGAGATTAAAGGTGTTGAACACCACGACTTTTGCTCTGGTTAAAAAGCATTGGCATGAATCTAAACTGGCAGACGACTGATAAAGAAAAATACAATTTATTCATTTCTTTCAAGCTTTTTCCCTGTAGTTCAATTCACTTACCTCTTGAACTAAAATATCAGGAATATTTGTTCACAGAAATGGTACTTTGTCATTCTAGCCTATGTCAAGGTGAATTTAGAATTGAAATATTCTTTTATTTATGCTTAACCTTGAAAAAGATCCTTTCAGCTGATAGTTGACTTATCCCACAAAGAACAGAGTTGCGCAATTTTGTCCAATCATATTTGAAGAAATGTATTATATTTCTATTAAGAAACATAGTGAAATATTAAAAACATAGTGGTTGCATCCAATGGATTCATTCTCATGATATCCTTTTGAGTAACTCGTATAAGCTTTTATCTTTCCTGAGCTTCACTTTTATGACTACTAAAACTAATAAGAGACAAATAATGGAATATTGATTTAGCATCTTTTACTTTCTTAAGTTGTTATATTCAGTTCATCCATTGCAAGTTCTGCCGAATGGAGGATTTTATTGTGGTGTAAATAAGCCCATCAGTGTGAGCAGGGGATGTTGAAATTATACCACATCTCTATAGCTATAAAATTGCAATGCACATTTATGCCATCTGTTTTATAATGCAAAGGCAAAGAACTTGCCAATGATAGTTCTAAACAATAAATCTAGAGGGTTTTTTTTAATTGTTGTGGAATTATTAATGTAGAAAAGGGAAAGTTGCTTGCCTTTCTTTCCCCCCACCCTTCCCTGTCCTCCAAGCTCTCCCCAATATTTGTTTGGTTTAGTCATCCCTAGCTGTTAAAGTCTACTGGATTGGGGCTATAGAGCTGTGGCTCTCAGTCTTTCCAGACTACCATACCCCTTTCAGGGGGCTGATTTGTCTTGCGTACCCCCAAGTTTCACCTCACTTCAAAAACTACCTGCTTACACAATCAGACATAAAAATACAAGTGTCACAACACACTATTACTGAAAAATTGCTCATGTTCTCATTTTTACCATATAATTATAAAATAAATCAATTGGAATATAAATATTGTACTTACATGTCAGTGTAGAGAATATAGAAGAGTATAAACAAGTCATTGTCTGTATGAAATTTTAGTCTGTACTGACTTCACTAGTGTTTTTTATGTAGCCTCTTGTAAAACTAGGCAAATATCTAGATGAGTTGCTGTACCCCTTAAAAGACCTCTGTGTACCCCTATGGGTACATGTACCCCTTGTTGAGAACCACTGCGATAGAGAATCTCTCTTAAGTTGTGGATCAGTGACTCACTAGATGACTATGCTCCATTTTATCTTGTCTATTTTTGGAAGGGGCTACATGCAGCCACCAGGGGTTTTCCTGCATCCACAATAGCCTCCTGGGCAGAGATGGGGGAGGGGGAAGGCAGCCCCTCTGCTCGGCTTTAGCCGTGGTGCTCAGTGGCGGCGGGCTCTGTGCTTCAGCCTCCAATCCCTCAGCTTCAGCTGTGGGACTTTGGGCTTCAAAAACCACCTCCCCGTTTCAGCCATTGGGCTCTGGGCTTCAGCAGGACTGGCCTTACTGGGCACCATGGTCAAGACAAGGAGCAGGGTGAGCTTGGGGTGTGAGACCGTGGAAGGGAGCTCAGGGCAATGGGGAGGGAGCAGCGAGGCCTGGAGGGGCGATGGGGAGGCTGGCAAGGTGGTGGGAGGCCGTGGGGAGGCAGCGAGGATTAGAGGCGATGGGGAGACGGGGGGAGGGGAACTGGGGGAGGCAGCAGGGGACAGGCGCACCAAAATACAACTGAACATTATTATTGAGTCTGGAAAAAAAAAAAAAAAAAAAAAACCCTACATAAATGAATTACAATGATCTGGACATGTATATGTATGTCATTATTTATTTTTCCTAAAGTTAATTAGGTATTTTAGGAAAATTTGTCAGAGCAGTCACCAGCAAGAGTTGGTAGCTGAACTCTGAGGGCACCAAAATTTTTGTTGTGAGAACCCCTGATAGTCTGACCTGCACATTGCAGGCCACAGGACCTCACCCACCCACTCCTGTAACAGACCCCTAACCTCTGGCTGAGTTACTGAAGTCCTCAAATCATGGTTCAAAGACTTCAAGTTACAGAGAATCTGCCAATTACACTAGTTTAAGCCTGCAAGTGACCCATGCCCCCAAGCTGCAGAGGAAAGCGAAAGCCCCCCAAGAGTCTCTGCCAATCTGACCAGGGGAAAAATTCCTTCCTGATCCCAAATATGGTGATCAGTTAGACCCTGATCATGTGGGCAAGACCCACCATCCAGACACCTGGGAAAGAATTGTCTGTAGCAACTCAGAGCGACTTTACCAGTAATCCGTACTGCTGTGCTGTAACCCATGGGAATAGAACTCCACACTATTAACATGAAGAATGTTTCTTTGTTACCTTGTGTTAAAAGACTGGAGCTAACGCACCCAATGATGACTGCAGTGGTTCAGACTGCAAAAGCAATTGGAAATCTGATGAACACTGACCCTACAGGAAGGTCAATCTGTTGGTTAATGCATAATTTCCTTATTCTTTCTGAAAAGAAATAAATTTCCATTATCTAATCTATTGGTTATGGGACCTGATGTCAGGCTCCCATTAAGATTAACTGTTGATCTGTTGTCATAACTTCAGTTCCTAGAAATTACCAACCTTTTCAGTGTCATCGGTAAATGACTGCGTAGACTGTCAGTCCTTCAGCAGTTAAGACTGAGCCGATCACAACACGTCTTCCAATCAGTAAATATTCTGTGCAAAATATTGTGCCTGAATGGCTGATAGAAACCATATAAAGAAACTCGGGAACCAGTCAGCTCGGAATGGGGAGAACAAAAATAAGAAAATGACAAATAATTTTAAAGCTGCTGTAGTGGTATGCAAACTCCACCAATATTAAAGTAATGAAGTGGTTTTAATAAGACCAAATGTAAAAAATGGAGTTACTTTCACTTAGTACAGACAGCGGCCCCAATTCTGCAATGCATCATGCATGCAGACCCCTATGGAATCTTTATTACAAATATCAGAGCTGGGGACAGAAAAGACACAGAATGTATATTTGGCTATTAAGAATATTACTCCAGGTACCTAAATTATAGGACAGACACTGCTATGAGACACCATCTTGAAATCTAGTCAGTTTATGAAAGAGTAAAAAATACTTTGAGGTACTACAGCCCTACCCCTTTCCTATTTATTTAAATGTGGTTTTTGTTCCTGTTGTGATGACAGAGCACAGGGAAAACAGACTGACCATACACAAAGAGTCAAAGTAAAGAAACTGAAAAAATATTTTTTCCTTTAATATCTGTTATAGTACTGTTAGTTGTAAAAAAAATTAAACAGCAATTTTATTTAAGTTCACAATGTCCTTTTCTAACTGATTACAACAAAAGCACGTCTCTTCTAATCTGTTTTCTTGCTATGCCTGTATTTATCACTTCAAGTATGCTTTAAACTCTTGTGTTTTTCACAGCCAGTCTGCAATGTTATTTGTTTCTAGAGCAAGTATGTTTAAAATAATTATTTTTAAAGTGCAATTCTAAAGGGACAGGTAGGCTAAAGTTCATGTATTTTAAAAAACACCCTTCATTGTTTTGTTGATACTACCTTGGTATTAAAAAAAACAACAACAAAAACTGATGGAGTTTTTAAAAACCTCATGGAGAGCCGGAGACAAGTTCATGGGCAGTAGTCCTCCCTCTGGGTGACTACAGTGACGCTGGAACAATTTGTATAGTGAGGGTGCTGAGAGCCATTGAACCAAGCTGTAAACCCTGTATATGATGGAAACCACTTCAAGCCACGGGGTGCAGCAGCACCCCCAGCACTCCTAGTTCCAGCACCTATGGGTGACTATGTACTCAGAGCTTAGAAGCAATCTACAGATTTTAAGCAGTGTAAGTACCAATACCATTGAGTGTCTCCCCCACCCCACCAGATGTTCTGACACTGCAGGAGCACAGATAAATGTCCAGGCAACGTGGGGAAGTTTAAGGGGCTTTTTTCAGCTGGGCTTGTGTCCAAGTGTCCTTATAGGTGTGAGAAAAATTGCCCAAATAAATAGATGCCCAAGCAACTGTGTATACACTGTAACCATTCTAATACTTGCCCTCTTGTTAGTTAACTCCCACATCCCTTTCTCCCATTTATTCAGGCACTTGTGCAGTTTGTGCCGATCAAGTGCAGACAAAAATTTGCATAAGTGGAGGCTACAGGCTGAAAATTTAACCCTTTGGCATGATGAATATCCTTCTCAATTGGCAGTGGGTGTTTCACCTTTCTTGTCAGCATTACTCCCCACTTCCCTCCAACCGTTCTATGTTTTTTTGAGAGCTGTGTGGTAGCAGTTTGCTATACAGTAACTCCTCACTTAAAGTCGTCCCAGTTAACGTTGTTTCGTTGTTATGTTGCTGATCAATTAGAGAACATGCTTGTTTAAAGTTGTGCAATGCTCCCTTCTAACATCCTTTGGCAGCCGCCTGCTTTGTCCACTGCTTGCAGGAAGAGCAGCCTGTTGGAGCTAGCTGGTGGGGGCTTGGAACCAGGGTGGGCCGGCAGCCCCCCTATCAGCTCCCCACTCCCCTAAGTTCCCTGTGCAGCAGCTGCCCAGCAGGCTACCAATTACCGGCAGTTCAGCTGTCCCTCCCCACACTGCGATGTGCTGCTCCTGCCCTCTGCCTTGGAGCTGCTCCCCGAGACTCCTGCTTGCTGTGCGGGGGAGGGGAGGAAGAGGGGGGCTAATGTCAGGGTGTCCCCCTCCCCCTGCTCCTGCACCCCGCTTACCCCATCTTCCATAGAGCGGGGAGGGGGGAGGGGACACAACAGGGCTCAGGACGGAGAGAGCTTGCTGGCAGCAGCTGCGGTCTCAACAAGCTGATCTAATTAACAAGGCAATGTACTTAAGAGTAGGGTCAGTGTACTTAAAGGGGAAATGCGTCTCTCTCTCTCTCTCACACAGTGTGTGTCTCTGTCTGCCATGCTGTCTCCCCTCCCTCCATTCCTGCTGCCTTGTAGAGTGCGAGAGTTAACCCTTGAAGGCTCAGCCAATTGCTAGTTCATCATTTAGCAGTAAGGCATTCCCTGGGAAATAGCCCACCATCTGACTTCACCACCTCAACCAAGCTTCACAATCATCACTGTGTACCAGTATTAAATTGTTTGTTTAAAACTTATACTGTGTGTGTGTGTGTGTGTGTGTGTATATATGTATATACATACATACACATATAGTCTTTTGTCTGGTGAAAAAAAATTCCCTGGAACCTAAACCCCTCATTTACATTAATTCTTATGGGGAAATTGGATTCACTTAACATCATTTCGCTTAAAGTCGCATTTTTCAGGAACAGAACTACAACGTTAAGTGAGGAGTTACTGTACCTCACCAGCTCTAAGAGTCAAGACAGCAGATAAACCACACAGATTAAAGGAAAAGCTAAGTTCCTGCAAGAGCAGGGTGACCTCTGTGCTAGTTGTTCTGACGCTGGGAGCTGTACTAGGAGCTCAGATACTTTTGTGATGATCACAGTATGATGTAGCTGAGGCCTGACCTGAAATGAGTAACTAACACATGGAGGGATAGAATTAGCGAGGTAAGCAGATCATTAGGCTGAAAACAGAATGTGCTAAATGAGATAAGTACCGTAAATAGGTCAGTAGGCTAAAAAACAATGTCCGAGCCAGCTAAGATAAGAGGGAGAACAGCCAGGGAACTGTTTACTAACACTGGACAAGAAAAATCAGAAATATAGAGATGAGATAGAGTAGGGTGAGTGTGGCCAATACATGGACAGAGCACGCTGCACAGGGATTGGTTCCTGCAATATAACCAAGCCAATTTTAAAACCTGTGATGCAATGTACTGTGTAAATGTATATAAAGGAAGAGGTTTTCTATGTAACTTTGGATGTATGCCAAATAAAGGAACTTGAGTGATTATATCTGAGTTGAACTGAGTATTTTTTGGATCCCAGAGAACAGGATGAAGCATTCTTGGAGAACTGGACAAGGTGTTCTGGGTTAGCCAAGTCGAAAAGGTCTTGGAGGGTATCCCAACATATAAATACCTAGCTGGATAGGCCTCTTTCTAGAACAAAGAAACTATAAAGACTCAGGGTGAAACTATGACGAACTCTAGTCAGGGCGTTCTGGTTCTAGGTGTCTCTGCCGTAGAACATCCTACCAGAGGAGATCTGACTGAGCCCTACTCTGAGTTCAGGTCAAAATGCAAGTTCTATCTTTTTACCAAGTCCTTGCCTCAAAGACAAAATCAAGAGACTGTTAGAGTATAGAACTCCTTCCTCGATGGTCTTGGGTATTCTCTTGTCTTTTTAATTTTCTGTACTAGCACCTAGATAATGATTGGCATTACCTTGTAAGTGCCTAGATAAACAGATTCAGTTAGTGAAATTCAATTTATTCAAAGCAGATCGTTGACTCTTCCACCTCAGATGCACAGAGGAGGGACAGATGGTATAGACGTCAGTTTTCCTGCCTTGCTGACTTCAGGACCTTTGTCTCAGAATTGTTCACAGCAGTATACTTAATATCTTCAGCCACTGGAAGGATTTGGGCTATCCTAACCATACACAAAACTTTCTCCAGTCTCCTTGTCATCCTCCCTTTTCCCTTCTGCTCCTTGAAGTGCCTCCAGAAAAAGAGACGCAGAGGGGAAACAGTAAAAAGTTGAAATGAATATTTCAATGGAGTCTTCTGTTTTGACTTTTTGTCATGGGAAGGATTAGAGTTGAAGGAATCAGATGAGCCTCCAGTACATTTTTCCTCCTGAGTGCTATGAGCCATGATTAAAGAGTTAGCTTCTACTCTGGGGCTTTAGCTGAAGCAAACAGAATGCAAAAAACAAAACACAAACTCGAGAGAATACCTATCAACAAGCTCCAGCAAGGAGCCATTGATTTCACTAACAGGATGACTGGTGTGGTCCAGAAACAAGCACATGACACCGGCAAGATTGTCAGTTATGGACCTGTATCAAATCTCTGATTCTTAAGGAAGTCTTGTCTAGTCTCAGCAGTAGCTTTCTTTTACACAGAGCAAGCAGCCTTGTCTAATAACCATGCTGGGCTCATGTGCTCTTAATGTTCTATTTTTCCCAGTAGGCTGCAGCACTCTTTTCCCTTGGCCTCTCTGGCACATTTCTGATTATCCCTTCATGGAAATGGGACCCTACCACACAGCTGTCCTAGGCTCCAGTGCTGACTCCCCAGTAACTGAAGCACACCCTTGCCCAGAGTTCCAGCCTTGCAGGGACTCTTGGTTCACAGTTTAACTCCTCAGTGGCACGTGACTGGTGAAGCAAACGGACACAGTTAGGCTTTGCAAAGGTTTTTAGACACAGTTAGTCCTTACTTACACTGTACAAGAGATATACAGATCCAGAACCCGTTTCCTCACCACTCTGGAGGATTCTTTGGGGTTTTGGTCAGAATCCTCTGGGGTGTCCAGGATCCTTCTCCTGCAGCTCATGCTTCCCCCCCAAATCATGGAATTCCCCCCCCCCCCCCCCGTCCCGCCTGAGCTTCCTTTGACTTTAGCTGATACCACAGTTCAATAGGATCCCTCTGCTACAAAAGCATGCTCTTCTCTCCTACGCAAGCTTCCTGTGTGTTCCCCCTCAATGTCTCAGGCTCGATGGCTTTAAGATCCAGTGTGAGGTTCTTTGTTCTCATGTTTGGGGTATTTTTCCTCTCGCCAAACCCTAGCTCTGCAAACAAACTTTGGTGAACTGGTTTCCCTGCTCAGGCACCCCTCTTTACCATACTCCTTGTTCAGTCAGACCACAGTCATTAAGGTTAATGCCTCTCCATTGTCCCAGGTCTGGGGGACAAATTACACAGCCCTGACAGAACATGGCTGACTCCACATCCACTGAAGCATTCCATGATATAGCAGTTTCTAATATCAACCAGAATTAGTAAGTCATCCATAGACAGATGCCCCAATAACCACGAGCTACTCATTGTAACTGATCTGACAAAGCTATTAAGACCAACTATTCTCCTTGTTTAAATAAAGAGAATTGCCCCAATATAATCCATTATCCATGCGTCCCTGACAGTTTGCAGAGTTAAAAATTGATTTGGTAATGTACTGAATCGTGTACCAAATTTGTATTGTCTTGTTTGTGGTGCTTTAAAACCCCCCCACAAAGTTTTAAAGTTGTGTGGTTGTTTACAGGTCTTTTATAAATAAAATATTTCTTTAAGCCTCCCCTGAAGTTTTTTTGTTTAAAAGGCTATGATTTAATGTTAAATACATAATAAATTAACTTCATTTTAAGACATCATAGACTTTCATATCTATTCCATTTGTTTGTGTGTTGCTTGCTGGCACTACCCTCTGAGCTGGAAAAATATCTTTCCCAAATGATGATCATTTCCATTAAGCAACTTACTGAGGTAAAGAAAAATCTTCAGGATAGCAATTTTCAGTTGCTAGAATAAAGTGAAAAGTTGGTAAAGTAGGCTGAGCAAGGACACTAGTCCAAAAGAAGAAACCAATCTGAACAGGATTTAATTTGTCTACAGGCCTTGATTTCACTGCATTACTCAGTGGGAGTCCTTTTGTAGTGTCACTTATCTTCCTCCTCCTCCTCCCTGATGGCCTGTAAATATGTTGCCAGTGTTGTGTTTTAGTCTGTTTCTGGTTGCAGGCTCTTTTACAGGCAGAGTGACAATATTTCTGCTCAAACCTTCATATGCATTTATGGTGCTTTATGAATAATAGTAGTGTTTAGGGTCAGAGTGTTTTCTAACCATTCTGTTGTACTTCTGCTACATGGATTCTATATTACTGAATATTTAACCTAAGAGAATTTGCTGATGTGTTCACTGGAGTAAAACTGAATTAGGCTTTGAAAGGCTATAATTACTAATGGTCTCCAACTAAACAACATTCTCATCTGGAGGATACAGGAAGGAGCTGTTTGCTAGATAATTAACAATCCTGAAAAGCTTTCATATATACTTTGTGATAAAACAAACAAAAATCAGCTTTCTCCATCAACGTGCTGAACATCCAGGGTGTCAGGGGAAAAATCTGGAAGCAGTGGAAACTCTTCTTGGTACCAGTTTGTGGTTTCTAATTGAGTGAGTTAGCTAAATAAAGGCACAGGGCAGTGGGTTAATTCTTCATTATTGTAATACAACTACTAACTCAGAGCAGAGCAAAATGAAGCAGGCTTTTTGGAGGGGCAGGGGGACACACATGGGCTGCACAGTCCTTATCTTGTGAGGCTCTGGGCTTCATCAGTGCTAAGGTGTTTGCTTTTCACGTGCTGACAATTTCCATAGCGTAAGATTGCCTTCTTCACTGGTCTGTTCTGGAGTGTCTGTCTGTCAGGAGTGGCACCCTTTGTGATGTAAGACACCATTTGGTTTTTGTCACCTATCTTAGACCTCATTGCAGCATGTAAATAAGGGCAAGTGCTCGCTGCCTTGGCCCCCGTGTGTTATGCAGCATGGACTGAGGGCAGTACACCTGAACAATGATTCTGTTAAGTATTAAGTGCTGTGCTGAGTGATAGTAGTAGCACCACATTGCCACTCCACCCCCACCACTAGTTATTGAAACTATTATAAGAATATGCACATAGGTAATTCTCCTCCTTCCCTCCCCTGAAATTTAAATATAATCAAGAGTGATGACTGACATTTCATACAGTATCAACTGGATACACTACCATAAGGTTGTTCTTGATTTTGAAATGGATTGTTGTTTGCAAGACTAGCTTGATTATTCCTGAACCAACAAACAAAATATTTGAAATACAATTTCTCCTTTATTGACCTGCCAAGATCTGTATTAAGGATTTTCTGTTTTCCCTTCAATAGCTGGTAACATTACAAACTGCTTGCTGGGCATACAACTGGCAACTAAGTACTATGTAACATAGCAAATGCCATTTGCTGACGTTTCAGTTCTGCATGAAGGAAGAGACATCCAAAATGCAACACACATTATCTAATAAAAACCAAGTAAAAAGGATGGGTTTGGATCTTAAACCTGGAACAATTGCTGGGTGGGCCTCACAAGCATTTAGCATTGATATGACTCCCCTACTCCCATTGAAGCAGGAGTTTTACCACAGGGCAGTAATTGGCCAACATGCTGCCCTTTTGAAAAATCCCATCCTGTTTCAACTGATTGCAACCAGTTAGTGGATAATACAGAAATGACAGCTTAAATGCAGAGAATCGAGGTTATGATACTTACCCTGAATAAATTAAGTGAAACAAAGATACAATAAGGGCTAGGCCACAGGGGTTTTCAGGACAAATGTTTTGGTGGCCTTACAGTGCAGCCACCAACTCTTGCTGGTGGCTGCTCTCTCACTTTTTCCTAAAATACTTCGCTTTAGGCAAAACAAAAATATCCACATATACATACACCTCCAAATCACTGTAATGTATTTATTGCTAGCCAGTAAGTCTGCTGTGAAAAGTGATATTAACATACATGTATCACTTTTACTCAGCCCTGGCAAGCCTGGGGTCAAATTAAGCCCTGGATATTGGGGTGGGGGAGTCAGCAGGAGGCTGGAACCTGACACCCCCGGTTGGGGCAAGAAGCCCAAAGCCTGAGCCCCACTGACCGCCTGCTCCTCCAGTGCTGTGTCCCAGCTGTCTCCAGAGGGAGGCAGGGCCCAACCGCTGCTGGTGGCCCCAGCAACCAACACTAAGGCAGTACATCCAGGAGCAATGGGGAGGGGGAGGAGCTGCTTCTTTGCCTCCCCATCCCAGCTCAGGAGGCTGTAGCCCCCAGAAAAGTCCTTGGTGGCCACATTTGAGAAACACAGGGCTTGGGCCTGCTCCTGCACAACCTTACGTGACAGTAGTGGTCTCTTCAGACTATTGGTAAAGGGACTAACACCCTTATGCCCAAGAAGGGGTTGCAGTAGCAGACCTCAGTTTGATTGTCTAAGATACATACTTAGCATTTTGCATAAGTATGTATGTTAATTCTGTAAGTGAAATAGAAACACTTACAGAGAGCAAATGCTGTTTGTACAAATACTATGTAGTATAGGCAGGGCTAATGCCACAGCCTGTAAAGGTTACCTGACATCCCATTCTAAGAACCTTTCAATTGCTTGTAATTTTGAAAAACTTTAATCAGGTGGGCTGAAGTTTTCTTTACTATGTGCCTCAGGCACAGGTGTTTTTGCTTGTGGAAAATTTAGCCCTGATCATTCAGCTGTTTCCCAGAATGAGGGTGGGGAAGATAAATGTGTCAGTGTTAAAATTCCCCTGACCTTGCTATAGAAATGTTCTAGTACCCCCATGCTTTGAAGTAGAGACCTACAATTTGGCAGGCAGGGGGCTTGTGTGTCAGGGACATGCCTCGTGCCATCTGAATGTTTGTTATAAGCCTTAAAAAGCCCACAAATGTAGTTCATGCATGCTCAGAGGTATGCTAGTGCTTCGCACCTAACAGTCTGAGGATTCCATCTTTACTGAGCCTGCTCAAGCCTCTCACAGCTCCTCATGCTGAGCAGACTGGTGATATGCCATCTAAATAAATCAACTGATGATGCACCCTCCAACCATTACAGGTGCACAGCTGGACTTTCCTTACAATAGCTTCTCTAGGCTGAGCACTGCATCTGAGAGCTCAAAGCACATGTGTCTGATGCTTTCAGTGACCTGCCTGGTGATATGCTGGGTATAAGGAAGCCAGCCTTATTCATAGGAGGGACAAGCCCTGGGTTGTTACACAGAGCCAGGGGAGTAGAGTGCAGCAGAGAAGAGGAAAGAAGCTTGGTGGCAGAGACTAGACTTGGCTGGGTACAAGAACTGGGAGCCAGCTGAGAGAGCATGAGGAGCTTGGGGCAAGGGAAAGACTGAGAAGGAGTACGTAGGTGGGAAGCAGGACTGGCTAGGCAGGGACTCTGGGACTAGAAGTCTGATGGGAGTAGACATGGTTAGAGGGGATGGGGCTTAAGGGTCAATGTGCAGTAGAGAACACTTGCCTCCAGGAGGCTGCAAGGGAGGCAGTCCCCCACCCTTACATCCTGACAGCAGAGTAAGCATGAATCCAATGGTACACATCCCACCCCTCCTCTGTACAGTTCCAACGTTACTGCTGAATCATGGGGATAGCACAGATGACCAAGGAACTTTTTTTAAATCTAGAAAGTTTTAACATCCACACAAAAAAGCTAATTACCAACACGCAAGAGCTAGGAAATGCAGACAACTTTAATTCTTGCAACTTATTTAGCCCTGTTGAGTATATTCATTATACTACTGTTGGACTGGATACATTCTCCCTCCCCTACACCCATTTGTCCTGTCACCAGCCTCCCCAACATCAACTGTGATCCAGTAAAAACAGGTTTGGGGATTAGTTGGCAATTTCCTTAACAGGCAGTATGTTTGTGTGTAGTTTCTTCCTGCATTTAGCTTTGTAGTGTCCTCCTACCAACAACACACCTGTCTACTAGTGGAATGTTTGTTTTCACCCTTTGCTTGGCCTATTCTGCTAGGCTGAGGAATGAGCTTGTTGACTCAGTTTGACAAGTCTGAGTGACCCTGTCCAAGCCCTCTCACAAGGGCCTGAGTGAACATGACCAGAGTGGCCCCACTACTGCATTAGAGTTCAGTGTAAAAGATGGAGATGTTTCATGCTCCAAGAGCCAAAACTCAAACATTAAGTGCCACAATGTTGCTACTAGTTGGGTGAAGCATCTGCTCTGTAGCTGGGTGGTCATAGTGGAATACTCTTTCATACCATTTTATGCACCAGTGATCAGGATTGTGTCCAACTCCCCCAAGGCAGTTGAGATGCTAGGGTAACAAGTTCCTTCCCTGGAGAGGGTGTTTAATGCTCTCTGCTATTATGCCATCCCACCAATGCACCTGCTAAGTGCTTTCAGAAAGAGGAGCATCTTAGGCAGATGTTTTTGACAGCAAGAGGTGGAAGGCATCAATTCAAACCCAAGCTGAGCTGCATTAAGCAATTGCCACTACAAGATACCAGCTATGATCAAACCAAGGCAGTCTATGCTAATGTTAGCAGAGTAGCAATGGCACAAGTAGGGGGAAAGGGTGAAAGTTTTCATAAACTGCTTATCCTTCTCACCACCTCTCAAGTTTGCTTTCTGAACCTTAGGAGGCTCCAGGGGTGGTCAATGAAGAGCAAGAGAGCATAGGTCTTCAATGCTTTTTTTATTGAGAGATACGAGTTTTACAAGCTGCATTTCTCCTCCATCTCCACCATGCAGCAGCCAGGAGTGACATGAACAGAGCCCCCAGAAGAAGTGCCACACTGGCCCAGGCTAGAGTCCAGGATGATTTAGTGTTCAGAGGCAAGCCTGCCAGAAGAGAAACCTGTTACTAGCTATGCTCCCAGCCTGCTCTGCTCAGGGTGGGGTAGGAATCATGTGATCAGACATGGCCTCTTACCCCCAGCCTCTTACTGCTCAGGACAGACTCCCACCCTCAGCTGCTAGGAGAAATGTTGCCTCACTGAGGCAGCAGCTGCTGCCATTTCAGATCTGGCCAGAATACCCATAGGATAGAGCCAATAATGGTGAGTCACAGTGCCAGAGTTTTTGCCCTGGCTCAGTGCCCATGTTCAGAGGCCACCAGTGTGGTGAAGGTCCCCTTGACAGGAGCGCCGCCAGCTTTTTCACCACCCTATGCGGCAGAAGGTCCCGCCCCCAAAATGCCGACAACGCCCCCCAAAATGTTAGCAACCTAGGCGACTGCCTAGGTTGCCTAATGGGTTGCGCCAGCCCTGCCCCTTGGGTTGACCTTTGTACTACTGGACAGCTCATCTCTTATGGATCGCCTCTGGACTTCAGGGCAGGTTTTAGACCTAGAGCTACACCGTGACTCAGGCACTTACCCAATCTGTCCATGGCAGCTTCTCTCTTTGGCCTGTCCTGGAGGAGAATCACAGGTCCCCTGCTGGTGATGGGGGAAAAGCCATCCTGAAGGTGCTGCTCAGAGCTCCTTCTGCCCCCTGTAAGGCAAGCAAGAGGTTAGCTGTGAAACCCACCATACTCCCACACCACAAAGTTTTCCTGTCAGGAGGGAATCCAAAGTTGCCTACTCTTGTCTTCATATCATAGCTAGGGTAATGCATTGCTCAGGGATTGAGTACAACATCCTTTCCCATTTGGAAGCCAAATTCTTTCCTAGATCAGCTCTTGTCATCCACAGCCAGTGACAGGGGAAGGGAGAATGAAGTTACTCCTCAGTATCACAGGGGTTTGTACCCAGACAAAAGAGCTTCATGACAGGAGCAGGTGAAGTGGAGGACACTCCTAGTTCCTCAGAACAGGTTTAGAGAAACCCCATGCCTGCCAGGCACTGTTATCCCATCCTACAGGGAGAAGGGAGGCAGAAGAGCTAGGATACTCACGGACTGTAGCAGGGCAGGAGGTGGTGCAGGATGCTAGCAGGGAGGGCTGGCACACTGAGGCACTGCAGTGCAGGTACACCTAGGAGAGAGAGGTGAGGTGGTTAGGGCCCTGCTGCCCCAAAGCCCCTTCTAAACTGCAAGCTCCATACAGGTTTAGTGACTGCCTTTGCATCCTCGTGTCATGATGCCCTTAACTTCCGGGTATGAGGACATGCTCAAGTTGAGGGAGCCCTCTTCACAACCAAGTGCCTTGGTGATGGTCAATGCATTTCAGGGTCACCCTCCCATTCAGGGGAAGGTGGCAACACTCCGAGGCTCTGGAGTTGCTCTTCCACCCTAGCAAGATTTGCTCGAGCAACAGAGCTTGAGGATTCTCATCCTGCATGGATAAGTTAGTCCTAAACTCATTCAATGGAAGGGAGAGAGAGTCTGGAAAAGACCAACACTGGGAGTTGCAAGCTATAGAACAGCAGGACAGGAACATCACAAGTAGAGCTGGCTAGGAGTCTCTCCCCCCCCTCCCTATATAACAGATTAAGGCTAACCCGAAGTGTTAGTCATGCATCAGTTCAACAATAAACTTCATTTTCCTATGGGGATGGATTGCCTCATGGGAGTTGTAGTTCTGATGGCGCCCCCCCCCCCGACTGGGCTCAGCTCCATGGTTGTATAGCACCTCCCCTCTGACCATGGCTTGGTGTAACATGGGACTCACTTGGGACACTGCCGGATATCTTAGAACAGAACTACAGCCCTGTGCATCAAGAGTGTCCCCCACACACACCTCTCAACTGATGTTTCCCACTGGGACAGACTCTTTCCTAGGAAGGTCAGATAGCCAAGTTTAACTGTCGGCGACTAGAGAAGAACTAGTCTCCCATACATGTAGCAATGGTTGTAGAGCCCTTGCCTCTCCCGGATGCAAGAGCCAGGAGGGGAAGCCAACACCATGGATATGAAAGGGTCACTTATCAATTAGAAGTCATACTGGGCCTGTAAATGTCTGCTGGGAAGCAGAGTCCACAAAGGTGAAGGTGCGGATGATGAAGCGCTGGTAGTGAGATGGGAACTGCAGCCCTGTGGCAGCTCCCACAGGCACCAGCTGGGTTTGGTAGTTGTCTCCTGTGTATGGGCACCTAGGAATGAGGAAAGCACTACTTAGAAGGTGTCCTACACTCCCCAGCCCAGTGTGACCCTACACCCCCCAGTCACTCACCCATCTACCAAGATTGGCCACTGTGGCTGCTGCTGAGGATTGACACTGGGAGTGGCCCAGCACTGGTGGAGAACCAGAACCAGGTTTGGGTCAGTTCTCTGCAGGATCCGGACCTCCACGTAGATGGGGTCACGCAGGACCTTCACCACAGGATAGTCTCTGTCTGCATAGTAGGATCCATAACGCTGCTCTAGAATAAGCCAGATGGACAGAAGTCACTCCGAGTAATTAGAGAAGCGTAGTCCAACATGTATGGTCTGTAGCCACACAGAAGAGGCCCAACTTCTCCCTCCTACCCGAGAAGTGTTTCCACTACTTTAATTCCTGGAGACTACAAGACGATCCTAGAGGGTTGGCAACCCTAATTCTGGGTTATAAATCTCAGACTGTCATGTGATGAAACATCCAGGAATACATCCAACCAAAATCAGCAACCCTACCCAGAATACATTAGCAGAGCTGCCTTTTCTTACTAGGCAGAGGAAAGACAACTTCTCTAGACAGCAGGAAGCAAGTTAATTTAAAACTTAGTGTGATTGGACTAAACCCAATAGGTACAGCCATAACCCCATGCCAATGACACGCAGTCTTATCTCCCACCCTCACCTCCCCAGACACACTCCACACAGCCTCCCTTCCCATTAAGGTAAGAGCTCAGGCATAGACCAAAATCCTGCACCAAGTAGTAAGAATGAGACCTGTCCAGGGGCTGAAGAAGACAGCTACCTGTGGCAATGCGCAGCTCCAGTGTGAGGGGGCCAGGCTGGGACACAGCAGGGGGTGGTGGCAGGGTGAAGACTTGGATGCTCAGAGGGAGGAAGTTACCACTGGCAAAGTAGCTACAGCGGACATGCAACCTGGTGGGGGGGAGAGAAGCCATTAAGTCTGACAGCTAATCAAGACCAGCCAGCCACTGGGGACATTTAGTTTGGGGGGTGTAGATGGGCACCAGTCAGGAGGGAGAGGTTATGAAAGCGGTCAGGAACCCCTCCCACCCAGAAGGGGAAGGCTGCAACTGCTCGGTATTTAAGTCACCTCCTTGAGCCTCAGAAGGAGACAGGCCATGAAGTGAGCTAGGAGAATTCAGGATAGTGGGGGAGTCACTCTATGTCCTGGTAACCGCAACGTAAGGGTTTGCTGGAGGAGTATCTGGTCTTGAACTTGACACTAGTATAATGACCCGAACAGGGCTCACTTGAGAAGCAGCTATACAGATGCAGAGGGGTGATTAGGAGTGAGCCTCATGAGGTTACCTGAAGGTGCTGTCCCGGGTGATGGATCCCAGACTCCAGGTTCTCACATCGTGGTCTGCCACCAGTTCATTTTCATACACACCCATGGCCCCGTCCATCTGCAATGGAAGATCAGGCAATGACCCCTCTGCACTGCCCCTTTCATAGTCAGGTTTGAGACAGATTAGAAGCGAGAGGATTTCCCAGTAGGGTTTGGTATGGGATCAGTCTTAGGAAGGGACCTGCCAGTGCACCTGGTTCTTGACCCACACAACCCTGCTGTTCCAGTCAAGTGACCCCATCTTGGCCTCCCCAACCTTTACCTGGAAAGTGGTGCCACAGGCAGAGAGTGGAAACTGGAACAGGACAAAGGCATTGTTCTTCACCACAGGGACACAGCCAGTACTGCTCCCACTGGCCAGATGCACCGAGTCCAGAATCAGGGGTGGCAGAGTCACATCCCGAGAAACCACAATGGAGAACTGGCCATCTGGAGTGCATTGGGCTGTCACTGGAAGTGAGCAAGTGACAGGTAAGACAAGGCTGGGGAAGTCTCTCCCATCTCAGGGAGAGTCTTAGAACAGTGGGATTGGAAGCCAATAGCTTGGCCTATATCTGGCCAGAACCCCACCAAGGTCCACTATGCCCCTCCAGGGGACCCGAAGGAGCAAGTGCTAGGTGCTCATAAGTACATTGACAATGGACTCCATGTTGATCACTGCAGCTCCAACAGGGAACGTGGTGTGGATCCTGGACCATGAGTCTGGGTTTACTACTACACATGGCAAAAAACACTGAAACAGTCTTCATTCTTATGATGGGTGGAATGTTAGTCTAATATCAGGGTTAAAAACTAACTAGCACAGCACAAAGTATGTTGCAAGCCCTATTCAGCCTTCCATGCTAGGCTGGCCAGCCACTCCATGCCCCCCCTCCAATGATTAGTCAGCTGTATTGGCTATTCATGTGCCTAAAAACTCACCTGTGTTGCCATAGTAACAAGGCTTCAACCTATCGGTGGGATCATAGCAACAGCCTCGTTCTTCACAGTCTCCCTGTGTGATAGGCAGAAGCATGCAGGACAGTCGGTCCTGGCTCTGGATGGCAGCACAGAGACCGGGGCTTGGAGCATCCAAGGCTGAAAGAGACAGCAGGAAATTCACAAGGAGATCAGAGCAAGAGGGAAAGAAAAAGTGTGTGGGGCAAGATGAGTCCCTGAGCATATGCCCTCCAGCTGGGGCGTTGCACTCTGGACCCATACAACTTTACAGAGGCTCCGTTGAGTTGCTCAGAGGTAAGCATCGTCCAGGGTCTTGAGCACCAGGCTAGGAGGCAGGCAGCCTGGCCCAAGGCTACACAGCAAATCTATGACAGAGCTAGGATTAGAATTTGGGGATGGGGGGGGGGGGGAGAGAGAAGAGCTCTCTCCCTGCCACAGTCTCCCTATCTGTGAAGTGGGAATAATGCTTAAAGTGGTCTACCTCAGAGGGATGTTGTGAGGATTCCGTTTACATAGCACTTCAGACTAGTTAAATGGAGTGGTGGGGTAGGTTTTATGCAGGACAGGTGCACCCAGCTCAAAAGTACTCCAAGAGGCTTGAGTCCAAGACCCAGTCTGCATAATTCCAGACTCAGACTATTACACTCATGTATGTTAACACAATATTATGAGTTTTTTTATAAATGGGACACCTTGATAAGTTTGAGAGTTGGGGGAAAATGAGACAGGTGCTGTAGACTACTACAGCCTAGAACAGGGATACTCAGACTGAAGCTCAAGAGCTGCAAATGGCTCTTCAATGAGTCTCCTGTGGCTCTTTGCAGTGCATGATATTAAAAGGCTGATTTTAATTAACAATCAGGATGCTTGTACTATGTTATTAAACAATTGTAGTTAAAATGTCTGGCTGGATAAACATACCCTTAAATTCAGACAGCTGTCTAGAGCAGAGCTCTGGTAAATACTGTCAACCCCCCTTGAGTTTATACCATGGGGGGGAGGGGAGAGAGAAGAAGAGGAGAAGATAACCAGCTCCAAGAAATACTAAGAATTTAAGGTAGGTAAGTAAATGAAACAATGAATTCACACTGGGGCTCTTTTGGGTAATGTTGATTGCCAATTTGGCTTCTGAACCACTGAGGAGTGAGTATAACTGGCCTAGTACAATCCCCAGTCCATGACTGGGGTCTCCAGGTGCCAATACAATACAAATACAATTAACTCCAGGCTCTGAGAAGTGCAGCCAACTAGAGTCATGGTAGGGATGCACCCTAGCAAAGGAGGATAAGTAAAAACTAGGAGGACTGTGTGGGCGTGTCACTGGCCCCATAATTGCTACCTTGCCACAAGGAGGAGAGAAGGGAAAGATGGCCCTTCTCTGTATAGGCCTCCCTTAGTGTAACTGGAGGAGAACAGCCATCTTTAGAGAAAGCATTCACTCACCAGTAGTCAAACAGCCAAGGGTGTTTCACATCAGACACTAAACCCTTACCTGGCTGGGCAGTGTGGCATCTGAGCACCTTCTCTTCACGGAGGGCCCTGTGCCCATCTGCATCTGTCCCTTCAATCCCTACCACCATCAGGTAATTGCCATTCTGTGGAAGAGAAAGCCACAGGAGTCAGGACTGTTAGAGCAGCATTACCAGAACCCTATGCAGGCACCCCAAGTTCACTCACCCATTCATAGATGTAACAACCATCATAGGAAGCATCAACTTTCCTGGAGCCATCTGGAGTCTGAGACACCCAAACCCCACAGGTAGAGTCATTCTGAAGAGTGTGAGGCCGCCCAACAGTATCTAGGGAACCCCAGGAGGCAAGAACAAGGTGGTCAGTATACAGTACAGAGGAAGGGGGTAAAGGAGTTATTTAACTAGCTATTAATAGCTTGGCAACCCCTTCCCTCTAACTTCCTATAGGAGATGCATCTACAAAGAGGATTGAAGTAGAAGAGTAGCATACAGGCACCTAACCCTCAGAGGCTATACCCCAAGTAGTACTATTGTAAGCATGAACTCAACTCATGTAAGCAGTTACTCAGTTGCACTAGGGATGAGCTAGCTATTAGACAAGGCTTTGATATCAGACCACAGGCAGAAATTCACTTCTGTTCCTTCTCAGTGTAGCCACACCCTGGTAAGGGAAGACACTGCCAGGTTCCTACAGCCTTACCCTCACTTACCCCAAGCAGTCAGTTCATGGGACACCCTTCCATCCTTGCTTAGAGGCAGAGCGAACTGCAGGCTTTTCCGGCCACACACCAAGATGCTAGAGTCCTCTAAAAAACCATCCCAAGTTCCCAAAGCCAAGGGACAATACAACACACACAAGAGCACAGCTCCTAAAAGACACCCATTCTGCCCTACACCAGCCATGCTGATTTCCTAGTAGCAACCCATAAAGCACTTACTCTTAACCTGGCACCTTTATATCCCAGAGGCAGCTGTGATTAGGCAGAGCCCAGGTGAAAATTCCTGCTGTAACAGCTGAAACTAGCCTAGCCCCTTCCCTGAGTTCTATTAACACCCTCCTAGGCCAGCAGCTGGGGGTGCTCAGACTCATCACAATCCTTTCCTCTTGCAGGGGTAACTTGAGGGGTGGGATTGAGCTGACTGGCACCTCTCAGGAGAAAGCAGGAGATGTAGCGGTGTTCATGCCCTTTTACTTATGAGTTTATTTTATTAATTTCTATTAGAACCCAGGGAGGCTTGGAACCATTCTCCCTTCTTGGAGTTTGTTTCCTCCTGCTCCAAACTGTGTTGCTGAGCCTTGCCTTGTTGTGGAATCAGCCCGCCCCTGCTCTGTGATTGGAGCATCCCACGCTGCTAGGCCTTCTGCCAGGCCAGCGCTGGACTTCATTCTCCAGGCCTGTCATGAGCACCAAGTTCCCCACAGAGCATGAAGTCTCCTCTGGGACAGATACAATTAGCCACTGCTTGGTTCACACAGTGGGCTAGCAGCTGCTGGAACATGACCAGGTTACCAGGGGGGAGGGATAGCTCAGTGGTTTGAGCATAGGCTTGCTAAACCCAGGGTCATGAGCTCAATCCTTGAGAAGGCCATTTAGGGATCTGGGGCAAAAAAAATTGTTGGGGATTGGTCCTGCTTTGAGCAGCAAGTTAGACTAGATGACCTCCTGAGGTCCCTTCTAATCCTGATATTCTGTGCTGCTGGAACACTGAGAGGGAAAGGTCTGATCTGCCATTGCCCTAGTTACTAAATCTTAACAGAAGCATCTTACACCCACTAGTATACATGGCTACAGGACAATGAAGAATGAGGCCCAAAGAACCCAGTTCCAGCAGGAACTAGCTTTAGTTACTCTTTGCCCTATAACCTTCCACCCCAGGGGATCCCCTGGACTATCAGAGTCTATTAGGTTTATGGTGATATTAAGCTCACTTCTACCTCCTTTAAGCAAACATGGAGCCCTTGAACTCCCTGTGGCCGCGTGGTGTGAGGGAGGGGTCATATGGAATATGTGATGTGTCTAGAACTCTTGTGTTTCTAATGTTCATTTAAAAATATTTAAAAACAGAAATGTCATCATGTGAGACCATACTGATCCCCACCTTGGGTCACTAGCGGTATTGGGATCCACAGCACAGTCCTCTACCACTGGAGCAACTGAAATCTCTAAGTGGCATTTAGGTGCCTAAATCCCTTTGTGGATCTAGCCCAGATAGATTCAGGTCAAAAGTATCCACTGATTATGAGTGCCCATGTTGAGATGATTTTTCAGAGTACTTAGCATTCTATAGCACTTAAGATATTCAAGCCCAGCTCCCACTGACTTCATTAGCAACTGTCAGTGCTCAGAAGTTCAGCAAATCAGACCCCAGTGTCTCAAATCAGGCACCCAGTAAAATGAGAAACACACAGTTAGTGACCACCTGTGAAAAGTCTGGTTTCAGTGACTTGCCCAGCATCACACAGGAACTCTGTGGTAGAGGCGGTGATAGATTCTAATTCTCCAGCAGAGCATTCCACTCTCTGAACCTTTCTGTCTCTGCTATCCCCTGCCTTTTTCTCTACACACCTTCTAACTTCTGCAATAAATGAAGCAGGCATCCTACACACAACAATCTCCTTCAGTACTCAGCCATGTTCATCCCTAGAGCAGGTCCATCCTGTGCACTCAATGAGGCAGGGGTTCTGTGGAGCAAAATAGTATGTGATTGTGTAATTAAGGACTGCGTCATAATTCACATGTATAAGATGGGCAAATGAAGGTTGCACAGGCAACCTTAATTTGGGCATTTCCCAATTTGAGTGCTTGATTTTACAGCCTTAATAATGTTCTGTTAATGTAATTTGTGTGTGTGTGTGTAATACATTGTACAATTAAATTTTCATTTCAATAGTCTGGGTTATTTTATTTTATTTTTTTAAAAAGGGTAATGTAATCATGTGTTACCATATTGCCCTCTAGTGGTGAAAGTCCATAGGAAACAGTTACAGATTCCTGATTGACAAGAATGATATTTCTTCAGCCAATATCTGACATTTTATACAGACATGAGCTGGGACACTAAGAGTCAAAATGTTGCCCCTTTGAAGAAGAGAGTGAGTAAAAGAAAATCATTGTAGTATATCAGACCTACCTAAATTTGATTAATTTATACTAGATATTGCCCTTTAAGTAATCAACATTTCTCAGTTCAGATCTGGATGTGGTAAGAGTTTACAAATCTGCAGATTTGAAACACATGATGAATATTCAGTCAAATAACTAGCCAAATATAGGCCCAGACCTAAGCATTTTTTTCTTGCAATCTTCTTACTTCTACCTTTCCAATATAGAACAGCTTTCAAGTCAGTTCATTGCGTGGAATCACAATGGTCTGGCTAGCTAGGAATAGTGATTAGAGGCATAAAACTTCATGTAAAAGACTTGACAAACCAATGCTTAATCTGAAATGTTATTCTTCAATAGATTGATTAGACTACACAACGTCCCCAAATGTCAAAACAACAAATAGACCAAATATCATGTAACTCCTGTCCTGGACTCTCCATTCAGTTACGATTATACTCAGCAAAGTAGGTTCCAAAAGGAAGCAGTATGATTTACATTATTTTGTGGCATATAGCATGCAGGTGAAGTGCATGCCACAACCGAAGATGACATGCCACGAATGAGAAGACTGTGTCACTCATGCCTTTCACTGTACTGTGAATGATGTCACCTATCCCAGGGTGCTGCAATTGCCTCTCCTTCTGCTGTGTTATCTCCATTCTGCACTGTTCTCACACACATACTGTTCTGAAACAGTTCAATACAATAGCTGGCTTTCTAAACTTTACTGTTAACATCCAGTAATTAGTATTGGTTCCTAAGTGTGTTAAATTACACAGGGATCAAATAGTTACATGGTGAATACTATGAAATATTAAAGAGACACTGTCAACTTGACATTTAAAAACCAGTACTTTCAGGTATTACATCTGCTTTTGAGAACCCCCTGCCAAATCTGGGGGGTTTAAAATTGCATTTTCTTATCTACCTATGATACTTATTTGGCCCATGTAACCAAAGTTTCTGAGCACTTCACCATCTCTTATGCATTTAGCTTCACAGCTCCCCTGTGAGATAGGAAAGTACTATTATCCCCCTTTCCCAGATGGGGAATTGAAGTACAGAGAGACTAAGTAATTTGCCCAAAGTCACCCAGGAAGTCTCTGGCAGAGCAGGGAATTGAAACTGGTATCCTGCATCCCAGGCAAGCATCATTACAACTAAGGCATATTTTATAACAGGCTTTTCTCTCCCACTTTCTGTGTGAAAGACCAAACCAAACAGTGGGAACTGCCTATCTAGGGAAAACAGTAAAATTGACTATATACAAAGTGCTGTTAGATCCACAAACGGAATAAAGAGAATTTTTGTTCTTAATGATTTTAGTTGCAGAAGTTTTCAGCTTTACAGGTTGTCCATCCACGTTAGATGTTCTTTTATTTCTGAAAGATTTTACATGTAATGAAAAAACATAATGGGGAATACCACTATTATTTGCCTATTTATACTTCCTTATATGTAGCTGTCATTCCACCTTAGAGCTGAAAGAGGATTTTACAATCAGTTACAAATTCATCTTGTTCACAGGGTAACATGCAGAGAGCTTCTTTGGGACCCTGATTCAGCAGAGCACTTAGAACCTGATCCACAATGCATTGAAGCCAGTAGAAAGACTCTCCCTGACTTCAATGGGATCAGGCACTTAGAACATGCTTATCTTTAAACACATGTTTAAATCTAATGACAGATAGCAATGCACTTAAGCATGTGCTTAAATCCTCTTGAAGTCAGATTTCAAAGTTAACTGTTTTGTTGAATTGGGCTTGTGATGTACAACACCCACCTTTGAGTGAAGCCATGTCCCATTTGGAGCACTGCTGTTTCAGATATGAAAACTATGTGGACCTAATGATGCATACTTTGTCTAGGAGATTGGCAGTATTAAAGCAGATTGTGTTTTCTGTGTAGAGTCCCTGCAGCAGAGTCCCTTTGCATAGATTTTCAACTGTTGAAAGCTGCTCAGCGGTTTTGAATGTTTCTCTTAGGGTATGTCTGCACATCGAGCTGGAAGTGTCATTTTAGCTCCAGGAGACATACCCATGCTAGCTCTGATAGAACTAACGCACTGAAAACAGAAGTGTAGCTGCGGCAGTACAAGCGTTGGGAGGGGCTAACCACCTGAGTAGCTATGTAGAGTCTCAGACAGCCATGTACTTCTTCTACTCATGCTGCCACAGCTACATTTAATTTTAGTGCACTAGGCTGATCAGATCTAATGCAGGTATGTCTTCTTGAGCTGGGAATAACACCCCCAGCTTGAAGTGTAGACACACCCACAGTCAAAGTAGAGCTGGATAAGCAGGTAGTGTGCAGATGAAATGGCCCAAGTGTAAACTAAATGCAATAAGTTAACACACAATAAGTTAGTCACCATCTTGTAGAACCTCACTAATTTGCCCTAGTGAATAGGAGACCCATTGCAAACGACCTAATTTTTCAAATTAGTGTGTGAACAAAGACAATAAAAAAGGATAATGCATCACAACATTTACATTGTTCACTCCTTTTGCAAACTGAAGCATAGTTCTGATAAGATCCCAGAGAGGTACAATTTTGTAACCCTTGCCCACATAATGGAACTGGGGCCAGGAAATAATCTCCTACCAAGTCTCCTATGTGTCACATCCTTATTACAGTGTGGTGTAAAGATTATATTGGTACTAGTTTGGGATGGCCTGCACTATTATAATGTGGCCACCCCCAATTCCTGTCTATAAACCACTATACAGTATCACACCATTATGTATTCTGTATATCACATATTTTACTGAAAAACTATTTCACAAAAGTTTTAGAGAGTTTATTAAAATGTGTTTGGGGACAATATATTTTTTTAATCTTTCCACTTGCAAGCCTGGTGCCTTATTTGTTGTAAGTTCAACTATATAGGGCTCAGAGGGGGAGGAAAACTACAGCTAATACATATCAGATACCTCTAACGTGTCCTAAAATACCTTTTCTATCCGTCAGAACACACACATTAAAATTGCTTATGTTTAAAGTCCAATATCTCAGCACCTACAAGGGCTAGAAGCAAGTATAGTTTATCTTATCCTTTCCAACAGTATTTTACCCCTGAAGTGTACTGTATTGAACCTCACACTGGGCACTGTACCAGGCCTGCATACTGTATTTTAGGACTGGGTAATGTTAGGAAATAGAAATTCCACATTTGAGGAGGGTTGAGGTAGAGAGAAAAAGCTTTATGGCCAGTTGATTTTTTTAAATGGCAGCTGTTTAAGCCAATCAGAGGTTTGGAATGTTAGAAGTAGTCCAGCAGAGATGGATTACTGTGCAGAATGCAGGTGAGGTAGTCAAAATGTGTATGCAAAATGCAATTTATAACATGGCCATCAGCACCATCTGTGTGCAAGTGTATAGATAGATTGATAAAGCTAGAATATACATATATATATGTAATGCAAGGGATGTACTATCAACATTTTAAACAAACATTTACATTTTAAATTCCTCAGAGTGGCCATAGCTTCCCAATGAGTTTCTAACTAAGAGGAAACAGAAATATAGTCAAGATTCAGCTTTGCATTTTATGTTTTGCATCTTATAATGCTGTTTGATTTGATCATTTTGACAGTTTTCCCCATACGATGCAGAATTCTCCATCTGGAAGAAATATTAACTTGTCTCCCTTGTACAGAATAAAAAAACAGTGATGGTTGGTTTTATGCCTACAAGCAGAAAAACTCCTGTGTTGTTATCCCCAGATGTGATGAGCACACTGTCTAGAGGAATTACACTGGAGTGGTCTAAATAGCAATAGAAAATATGACAATTGTTATTGGCCTCGTTTCTCATGTTTATCTTTTGCTAAAGTCCCAAATGGCTATTTGTTGTTTGTCATTGTTCAGAATACCAGAAACTGAAAAGATCTCTCTCTCTAAAATTATATCTGTATGTAATATAAATATAAAATTACATCTATATGTATTATACATATATGTATATAACAGCCATAAATATAATTTTATTTATTTATTGTGTTACCTATGCATCTTTTAAAATAAACTTTTTAAATTTTTGATGTCCATGTAAGTATAGCACATCACTTACCATAGTGTTTATTTCATTACTCACTCAAGGAGAGGGGAAGGTTCAAAGGACAAATTCAGTGACTCTTGAACAAGTCTTTATCATAGATTGTCTTTATCTTAGATTATTATATGTAATAGTAATATTTCACTCTTATAAAACACTTTTCATGTCTAGATCACAAAGCTCTTTACTATAGCTGGTTGAAAAATGGTAAGATCTTTTGCAAACATCTTCGAAAATTTTCACAGCATGATTCTGACCAGCTCTTCTCTTTACGGAGGAAGATAAATACTCTCATCCCCATTTAACAGGTGGGAATACTCCAGGCCTCCGGGAGCTATCCCACAGTGCACCATTGTGACCGCTCTGGACAGCACTTTCAACTCAGATGCACTGGCCAGGTGTACAGGAAAAGCCACGCGAACTTTTGAATCTCATTTCCTGTTTGGCCAGTCGAGCTCATCAGCACAGGTGACCATGCAGAGCTCATCAGCACAGGTAACCATGCAGTCCGAGAATCGAAAAAGAGCTCCAGCATGGACCGTACGGGAGGTACTGGATCTGATGGCTGTATGGGGAGACGATTCTGTGCTAGCAGAACTACATTCCAAAAGATGAAATGCCAAAACATTTGAAAAAATCTCCAAGGGCATGATGGAGAGAGGCCACAACAGGGACTCAACACAGTGCTGCGTGAAAGTTAAAGAGCTTAGACAAGCGTACCAGAAAACCAAAGAATCAAATGGACGCTCCGGGGCAGAGCGGCAGACATGTCACTTCTACGCTGAGCTGCATGCAATTCCACCGGGGGCCGCCACCACTACCCCACCCCTGACCATGGATTCTGAGGAGGGGTTACTCTCAGCCATGCCTGAGGATTTTGCGGACAGGGAAGATGATGATGATGAGGAGGACGAGCTTGAGGAGAGCACACAGCACTCCGTTCTCCCCAACAGCCAGGATCTTTTTCTCACCCTGACTGAAATACCCTCCGAACCCTCCCAAGGCGGTATCCCGGACCATGAAGCCGTAGAAGGGACCTCTGGTGAGTGTACCTTTGTATATATAATACATGGTTTAAAAGCAAGCGTTTTTTAATGATTAATTTGACCTGAGGACTTGGGATGCATTCGCGGCCAGTACAGCTACTGGAAAAGTCTGTTAATGTGTCTGGGGATGGAGCGGAAATCCTCCAGAGACATCTCCATGAAGCTCTCCTGGAGGTACTCTAAAAGCCTTTGCAGAAGGTTTCTGGGGAGAGCAGCCTTATTCTGTCCTCCATGGTAGGACACTTTACCACGCCATGCTAGTAGCAAGTAATCTGGTATCATTGCATGACAAAGCCTGGCAGCGTATGGTCCCGGTGTTTGCTGGCATTCAAGCAACATCCGTTCTTTATCGTGTTATCCTCAGGAGAGTGATATTGTTCATGGTAACCTGGTTGAAATATGGGAATTTAATTAAGGGGACATTCAGAGGTGGCTGTTCCTACTGGGCTGTTTGCCTGTGGCTGAAAAGAAATTCTCCCCGCAGTTAGCCAAGCAGTGGAGGGGGGAGGCATTGGCGCTGAGCTGTTCGCGTTTGGCTAGCAGGGATCTTCCCTGATACTAGCCATGCGGTGGGGGGAGGGGTAAAGCGATCATCCCAGAGAATTGGATGGGGGGGTTAGTTTGGTTTCAGCTGCTGCACGTTAACACAAAAACCGCAGCACTCAACTGGCTTTGCTTGGTATGGGAAAGGAGGGCGCTGCTTTTATGAAGGTTGCAGAAGCCGAAAAAATATGGCTTAGCATGGACGCCTGCAAGCCAAATTCTGTTGCCCGGCCCTGCGTCTGTGATCTCTAACACCAAAGCCGCAGGCACTCAATAGATGCAAAATGCGACTTTGTACCAAAATCACATGTGCTATGTAATGTGAATAGTGTTGTTCACCGTGAAAGAGTATACCCATTGTTCTGTAAAATGTATCTTTTTAAATGCTTCTCTCCCTTTTTTCCCTCCCGCAGTAGCAAATTTTTCAAGCCTCCCTCCTCCGTCCCAAAGGCTATCTCAGATAAGGCGGCGAAAAAAACGCACGCGCGATGAAATGTTCTCTGAGATCATGGAGTCGACCCGCAATGAAAGAGCTCATCAGAATGCATGGAAGGACACAGTATCACAGTACAGGAAAGCGGCCAATGAACGTGAGGACAGGAGGGACGAACGTGAGGATAGGAGGGATGAACGTGAGGACAGGAGGGACAATCGAGATGAGAGGTGGCGGCAGGAAGATCAGAGGAGGCAGGATGCAACGCTGGGGCTACTGCGGGATCAAACGGACATGCTCCGGTGTCTGGTGGAGCTTCAGGAGCGGCAGCAGGATCACAGAATGCCGCTGCAGCCCCTGTTTAACTGCCGTCCCCTCTCCCCAAGTTCCATAGCCTCCTCACCCAGATGCCCAAGAACGGGGGGGAGGCTCCGGGCACCCAACCACTCCACCCCAGTGGACAGCCCAAGCAGAAGGCTGTCATTCAACAAGTTTTGAAGTGGCCTTTTCCTTCCCTCCTCCCACACCCCACCCGGGCTACCTTGTCAATTATCTCCCTATTTTTATAATCAATTAATAAAGAATACATAGTTTTTAAATGATAGTGACTTTATTTCCTTTGCAAGCAAGCTGTGATCGAAGGGGGGAGGGTGGGTGGCTTACAGGGAATGAGTCAACCAAGGGGGCAGGTTTTCATCAAGGAGAAACAAACAGAACTGTCACACTGTAGCCTGGCCAGTCATGAAACTGGTTTTCAAAGCTTCTCTGATGCGCAGAGCTTCCTGGTGTCCTCTTCTAATCGCCCTGGTGTCTGGCTGCACATAATCAGCGGCCAGCCAATTTGCCTCAACCTCCCACCCCACCATAAACGTCTCCCCCTCACTCTCACAGAGATTGTGGAGCACACAGCAAGCAGCAATAACAATGGGAATATTGGTTTCGCTGAGGTCTGAGTGAGTCAGTAAAGTGCACCAGCGACCCTTTAAACGTCCAAATGCACATTCTACCACCATTCTGCACTTGCTCAGCCTATAGTTGAACAGTTCCTGACTACTGTCCAGGCTGCCTGTGTATGGCTTCATGAGCCATGGCATTAAGGGGTAGGCTGGGTCCCCAAGGATAACTATGGGCATGTCAACATCCCCAACAGTTATTTTCTGGTCTGGGAAGTAAATCCCTTGCTGCAGCCGTTTAAACAGACTAGTGTTCCTGAAGAAGCGAGCGTCATGAACCCTTCCCGGCCATCCCACGTTGATGTTGGTGAAACGTCCCTTGTGATCCACCAGTGCTTGCAGCACCATTGAAAAGTACCCCTGGCGGTTTATGTACTGTTTGACAAGGTGGTCCGGTGTTAAGATAGGGATATGGGTTCCATCTATCGCCCCACCACAGTTAGGGAATCCCATTGTAGCAAAGCCATCTACTATGACCTGCACATTTCCCAGAGTCACTACCTTTGGTAGCAGCAGCTCACTGATTGCTTTGGCTACTTGCATCACAGCAGCCCCCACAGTAGATTTGCCCACTCCAAAGTGATTACCAGCTGACCGGTAGCTGTCTGGCGTTGCAAGCTTCCACCGGGCTATCACCACTCGCTTCTCAGCTGTGAGGGCTGCTCTCATCTTGGTATTCTGGTGCTTCAGGGCAGGGGAAAGCAGGTCACAAAGTTCCATGAAAGTGCCCTTACGCATACGAAAGTTTTGCAGCGACTGGGAATCGTCCCACACCTGCAACACTATGCGGTCCCACCACTCTGTGCTTGTTTCCCGGGCCCAGAATCGGCGTTCCACGGCATGAACCTGCCCCATTAACACCATGATCTCCAAAGCGCTGGGGCCCGCGCTTTGAGAGAATTCTGTGTCCATGTCCTCATCACTCTCGTCACCGCGCTGCCGTCGCCTCCTCCTCGCCTGGTTTTTCAGGTTCTGGTTCTGCATAAACTGCACGATAATGCACAAGGTGTTTACAATGTTCATGACTGCTGCGTTGAGATGAGCCGGCTCCATGCTTGCCGTGGTATGGCGTCTGCACTGAAAAAAGGTGCGAAACGATTGTCTGCTGTTGCTCTGACGGAGGGAGGGGCGACTGACGACATGGCTTACAGGGAATTAAAATCAACAAAGGGGGTGGCTTTGCATCAAGGAGAAACACAAACAACTGTCACACAGAATGGCCCCCTCAAGGATTGAACTCAAAACCCTGGGTTTAGCAGGCTGTTGATTTCACAGAGGGAGCGGGGAGCAAATTAATACAAAACAAATCTGGTCTATTTCTTGTTTTGATCCACGCCATCCATCTTTTACATCTTAGGCTGGCAGCAGACGGTGCATTATGACTGCTAGCCATCGTCATCTCCTGGGTGCTCGGCAGAAGATGGGAAATGACCTGGCTGAGTCACTGCCATGTCTGCCCAGGTGCCCCTGACCGACCTCACCAAGGTCGGCTAAAAGAGCACCCAGGAATATGACGGCGACAGCTACCAGTCATAATGTACCGTCTGCTGCCAAAAGGCAATGAGCTGCTGCTGTGTAGCAATGCAGTCCCACGTCTCCAGCACCCAGGAGACATACGGTGACGGTCAGCTGAGCGGGCTCCATGCTTGCCGTGATGTGGCGTCTGCACAGGTAACCCAGGAAAAAAGGCGCGAAACGATTGTCTGCCATTGCTTTCACGGAGGGAGGGAGAGAAGGAGGGAGGGGGGCCTGACGACATGTACCCAGAACCACCCGCAACAATGTTTTTTGCCCCATCAGGCATTGGGATCTCAACCCAGAATTCCAATGGGCGGGGGAGGCTGCGGGAACTATGGGATAGTTATGGGATAGCTACCCACAGTGCAATGCTCTGGAAGTCGACGCTAGCCTCGGTACTATGGATGCACACCTCTGAATTAATGTGCTTAGTGTGGACGCATGCACTCGACTTTATACAATCTGTTGCCAAAAATCGAATTCTGTAAAATCTGAGTCATTTCGTAGTGTAGACATACCCCTAGTTTAGTGCCCTATTCAATGAACCATGGAACCTCCTGTTCCAGAAGCAGATACTTATTATTATTTGTATTCTGGTAGTACCTAGGAGCCTAGACACAGACCAGGCATTGTGCTAGGGGCCATACAAACACAGAACAAAAAGATGGTCCTTGCCTCTAATGAGCTTACAATCTAAGTATAAGACAAGAGACAAGAAGTTATTACTGTAGTTAGATCCAGGCCTGTGTTTTAAGGCTGGTCTCTTAAGTGCAACAATTTAAAATACAAATACATTTCTTTGTTAAACAAATAAAACCAAGACACACTTTTCACAGACTTGGATAGTCCATATATGCATGTAAAATATGGCACAGAGCAATGACACAATAATCATGAACAGGCAGTTGAATTTCTTAAACTTTCTATGTTCCTTTATTCAGAAATTTACTGAAGGCTCTATTATCATTATCAAAACTTTCTAACAGAAACCTCATTGTGCACAGATGCTGCCCATCAGGAACTGTAGCATTGGCAATTTTGGAAGAAGATGCAATGGTAACAATGTGACTCTCTTATTGGTAACAGAAGCTGAGCACCTTATAATTAAAATGACTTACCTGGATATAAATTGGCCGTCGGGAAGTTTAGGCTTGAAATTAGGCGAAGGTTTCTAACCATCAGAGGAGTGAAGTTCTGGAACAGCCTTCTGAGGGAAACAGTGGGGGCGAAAGACCTCTCTGGCTTTAAGATTAAGCTTGATAAGTTTATGAAGGGGATGGTTTGATGGGATAACGTGATCTTAGTCAATAGGTCAATAACGTGCCATCACTGGTAATTAGTACCATGGGTCAATGATGGGATATTAATAGTCTTTTTCCTGAGTGTCTGGCTGGAGAGTCTTGCCCGCATGCTCGGGGTTCAGCTGATCGCCATATTTGGGGTCGGGAAGGAATTTTCCTCCAGGGTAGATTGGCAGAGGCCCTGGAGGTTTTTCGCCTTCCTCTGCAGCATGGGGCAGGGGTCGCTTGCTGGAGGATTCTCTGCAACTTGAAGTCTTTAAATCATGATTTGGGGACTTCAACAGCTGAGTCAAGGGAGAGAATTATTCCAGGAGTGGGTGGGTCAGCTTTTGTGGCCTGCATCATGCGGGAGGTCAGACTAGATGATCATAATGGTCCCTTCTGACCTTAAAGTCTATGAGTCTATGAG